>CAUYLG010067486.1:0-25572 GCA_963573385.1 Cacajao melanocephalus
CTTCAACGGCCAGGCAGGGAGTGTGACCTCAAGACAGAGAGGAGAGGCTGCCCAGCGAGGAGGAAGAGACTCCAACCACATCACAGCTGCTCACCATTGACAAAGAGGCTGTCGTTGTCCAGGGCATAGGGGCCCAGCTCAGTGATGCCGTGGGTCAGCTGGCTCAGCTCCCAGTACAGCTGCTCTCTGTCCAGCCCAGGGCTTTTGGGGTCAGGGCGGTGGTTGCAGATGGCATCCACTCCAGTGGCTTCCCCATCCTTCTCAGGCCTGGAGAAGGCAGGTGAGGGGAATAACAATAAATGTTTGTCTAGGGAGGACTCCCAAGATTGCTGGGTGAAGGACAGGAAGGGGCCACAGGAAATGAGAAGCCTGGTACACAGATGAGAAGCCACAGTTAGATTCTCTGAGTGCACTGACTACTGTCCAGCTTGGGATGGTGAGCATAGTTGTGGATACAAGAATTTTTCTAACATTGCAGTATGGCTCTTGCATTCTCCTGGCATGGGGACAGGACAGCTTAGACTTGAGACAGGTGAAGAGCTGGAATTGGGAATTAAACAAATGAATGAGGCATGTTTGTCTTGAGAGAAATCCTAGTTAGAGAATTTAGCACCTAAAGGCAAGGGAGGTGGAGAGAAAAGAGGGAATTTACAGGGATGGCCAGGGTGGAAGTCCAATCCTGCTGATGGACCCTGAGGAATCTCTCAATTGATTTGGGTGGGGCTGCAGGGGGCGGTGGTAATACTGGGAGAAAGGTTAGTCTTGGAACCACTGTTTCTTGAGTTCCATCTTTGGTAAGAATAACCACAGAGAGGGCAGGAGAAAAAAGTCCAAACTCATGGAGACTGGGAACAATTGGGGCAGCCAGGCTGGCTATTCTAGTCTCACCTGAGCAAGGTCAGTCTGCAGCCAGAGTACAGAGTGCCAACACTGGTGCTCTTGAACAGGGGCCTGAGCTGTGGGGAAGGAGAGGGAGGTGAGTAGGATGGCTGAGGGGGTAAGGGCAGGGTAGTAGTAATTGGGCTGGCACCAGTAGGTGGGCCTGGCATCAGTGGATGAAGGCTCATGTCTCTGGGTTTGAGGGGAGGTGGGTGAGATCTTGTTTTATGCCCTGTTATGAGTGAGATAGGTGGGACCAGACAAGGTGATCGGGGGAGAGTGAGACAGGCAGGGCTCTTACCAGGCCCCGAAGGACCCTCTCCGTAGTGTTGAACTTCCTGGAGCCAGGGCGATGCATGTCCTCGTCATACCGCAGGTTGGTGATGGTGAAGTTGAGAGTGAATGGCACCAGGAGAGGACTGGCAGCTGTAGCGGAGGTGGGAAGGAAACAAGGTGTTCAAAAGCAGAGAACATTATATGTTTCCAAAAGGAATATTTCTAAACATATGCAACAGGGTTTAGAGAGTAAAATAAAGTTTCCATGTGTCCCTTGACTATAATGATAGAAGTTTCTAACAGAGCCTACTAAATAATAGTAGTACTTGGCATAACTTTTGGTGCATATACAGAGTTCTGTAACACTAAATATTATCTTTGTTATCACCATTGTCATCATCAATATCATGAACACTGTTACCCTCACTATTATTATCATCATCACCACCAGCATCAGCACCACCCACATCAACACCAAAATTACGACCAAAAAAACCATGGTCATAATGACCCCTCCATGATCATCATCCCCTCCAACATCTTCATCCCCTCCATCATCATCATCACCATCACCATCTTCATAATTATCATCCTTATCATCATCATCATCATCACTAGTGTATTGTCATCATCTCCAGTAACCTCATCACCAACAACCCCCATCACCCTCACAATAAAATAAGCTTTCTTGCAGCAGAGATCTTTATCTCTTTTGTGTTCCCTGCCTTATCTCTAGAGTCCTGCAGAAACTGGGCACTCAATTAAGTTTGTTAGATGACTCCTCATCAGTAGATTCACTAGGATGTTTTAATCTTTATTTAAGCACAAATGGCTGAGACGTTGACACTTATCAGGCATGCTCTAACAGAGCTGCAACTGATTTGTACTTACCCGAGGCACCAGGTTGAGAAGCTGGAGTCTCAGATGTTCCCAGGTCCACTGTGGAGGTCCCAGGAGCTGAGGAGAGGGCCTCATTAGTGAAAGCATCAAACCCTCTCCTGGCAGAAATGCCAGGAGATTGGAGTATATACGGACCTTGCTGCACGTGGGGCTTGAGCTGGGTCTCTCTCTGAAGAAACTTGGGCCAGAGGGAAAGAGAGTAACTTGTGCTGTCCCAGCTCCTTTGCTCATAGAGGACACAGGGGCAGGTGAGAAGGGGTCAGCTCTTGCCCTGCATGGTATAGGAACAGGAGCACTGGAACATCAGTGGAATACTCACTGCTGGTGTTGGGCACGGAGCTCCGATGGGTGAAACCTGTGTAGAGAGGGAGGGAGGAGAGTGGGTAAGGCTTAAGGGAGTGGTGGGGAACTATATAGGGGTCACAGTACTCTGGTGCAATGGGAGGAATTTCCTAGAACACGAGTCATTGAGGGTTCTCTATCATGAACTCAGTCCAAAATGAAAAAGAAACCATGAAGTTCCAACCTCAGCCATCACATACAGACAACGTGGCCGAGTATTCAATAGTCAGGCAGGGAGTGTGACCTCAAGGCAGAGAGTAGAGGCTGCTCAGCAAGGAGGAAGAGACTCCAGCCACACCAAAGTGACTCACCATTGACATAGAGACTGTTCCTGTCCAGGGTGTAGGGGCCCAGCTCAGTGATGCTCTGGGTCAGCTGGCTCAGCTCCCAGTACAGCTGCTCTCTGTCCAGCCCAGGGTTTTTAGGGTCAGAGTGGTGGGTGCAGATGGCATCCACTCCGGTGGCTGCACCATTCTTCTCGGGCCTGAGGAGGGCAAGATTGGGGAACAATACATGGATTGCCAAGGGAGGGGTCCTGAGATACCAGAAGGCAAGACAGGAAGGGTTCAGAAGAAATGAGAAGCCTGATACAGAAGGAAGAAGCCACACTTCCATTCTCTGAGTGCACTGACTCTCAGCCAGCCTGTGACTATGAGCAGAATCATGGATGCAAAGATTTTTAAAAATTGCAAAGTGGAAACAGCATTCTTGTAGCATGGGATCAGGAGAACTCATACTTGAGACAAGTGAAGAGCGGGGATTGGGGATGAAAGCAAGTGGATGAGGCATGCTTTTCTTGGGAGAAATTTTGGGAAGAGAATTTAACAACTGGTGGAAAGGCAGGTAGGGGAAAGGAGGGAATTCAGAGGGATGACCAAGGTAGAAGCCCAGTCCTGCTGATGGGCTCTGTAGAATCTCTCAGATGAGGGGAGAGGTGGTAGGATCAGGAAGCATGTTGGTCTTGGAGCCACTGCCCCCTAGATTCCACCTGTGCTGTGGACAACTCCAGGGAGTGCAGAAAGGAAGCAGGTCAAACTTTTAAGAGCAGTCAGACTGGCTGTTCTTAGTTCTCACCTGAGCAAGGTCAGTCTGCAGCCAGAGTACAGAGGGCCAACACTGGCGTTCTTGAACAAGGGCCTGAGCTGTGGAGGAGGGAGGGGAGGTGAGTGGGAGGACTGAAGTCATAGGGGTATGGTAGAAGGGAGGTGGGCATGGCTGGCATCAGTGGTTGGGGGGCATGCATATCTGGGGGCAAGATGAGGTAGGTGAGATCTTCCATGCCTTCCCACCTTCCATAGGTGAGGTGGACAGTACTAAACAAGGCGAGTGGGGTAGAATGAGGTAGGTGGGGCTCTCACCAGACCCTGAAGGACTCTCTCCGTGGTGTTGAACTTTCTAGAGCCAGGGTGATGCATGTTCTCCTCATACTGCAGGTTAGTGATGGTGAAGTTAATTGTGAATAGCACCAGGAGAGGGCTGGCGGCTATAGTGAAGGTGGAAAATAAATGCTGTGTTACAAAGTGGACGAACATTGAAGAATTTGTGATAGAATTATTTCTAAACGTATGTAACAGGATTTAAAGTGATAAAAGGTTTTCATACCTCCTTTGACTATAACGATAGATAGTTTTCATAGAGCATGCTAAATCGTAGTAGCTAGATGCTGAGCACAGCTCCTGGTGCATATTCAGTATTGCATACCACTAGACATTATCTACTACCTTTGTCAACACCGTGATCATCAGCAACATCAGCAACACTGTGACCATCACCGTCATTATTTCCATCACCACCAGCATCAGCACCAAAACCATGACCATGATAATCCCTATCATCCCCACCCCATCATCATCATCACACCACCACCACAACCATCATCATCCATATCATCACCACTAGCACATGGTCACTAATACCATCATCGTATCATTCTTACCATCAAAACCACCATTAACACCACAACCACCACCATCATCATCATCATCACAATAATATAACCTTCCTGAGGGCAGAGATTTTTATCTTTTGTGTGTACCCTGCCTTATCCCTAGGGCCCTGAAGAAGCCAGGGGCTCAATAAAATTTGTTGGTTGACTTCTCATCACTCGATTCACTAGGACTTTTTATCTTTATTTGAGTGAAAATGGCAGAGATGTTGACACTCCTCAGGCATGCTGTAATAGAGATGCCACTGAATAGTGCTTACCTGTGGGTCCAGACAGGGAGGCTGGAGTTCTAGAGGTTCCCAGGTGCACTGTGGAGGTCTCAGGAGCTGAGGAGAAGGTTTGCTGTGTTAGTGAAAGTAGCAAACACTCTTATGGCAGAAACACCAGCAGGTAGGAGTATTTACAGGCCTTGCTGCATGTGGGGCTTGAGCGGGATCTCCAACTGGAGCTGGGCCACAGGGAAAAGGGAATAACTTGTGCTCTCTCCATTCCTTCCCTCATGAAGAGGATATAGGGGCACAGAAGGAGAGGTAAGCTCCTGCCCTGTATGGCATAGGATCAGGAGTACTGGAACTTCAGTTAATACTCACTTCTGGTGGTCATCATGGAACTCCAATGGGTGAAACCTGCATTGAGATGAAGGGAGAAGAGTGGGTAAGTGTTAAGGGAATGGTGGAGTACCCTGGTGCAATGCAAGGAGTTTCCCAGAACACAGGCCATTGAAGATTCTCTATCAGCACCCTCAGATTTAGAAAGCAGGTCCTGAGGGTAAACTCAGTTTGAGATGAAGAAGAAACCATGAAGTTTTGACCTTATCCACCACATACAGACAACATGGCTGAGCCTTCAGTAGCCAGGCAGGGAATGTGACCTCAGGCCAGAGAGTAGAGGCTGCCCAGCAAGGAGGAAGAGACTCCAGCCACATCCAAGTTGCTCACCATTGACGTAGAGACTGCTCTTGTCCAGGGTGTAGGGGCCCAGCTCAGTGATGCGCTGGGTCAGCTGGCTCAGCTCCCAGTACAGCCGCTCTCTGTCCAGCTCAGGGCTTCTGGGGTCAGGACGATGGGTGCAGACAGCATCCACTCTGGTAGCTGCCCCATCCTTCTCAGGCCTAGGGAGGGCAGATGAAGCGAATAACAATTTAAAAATTGCCTCAGGAGGATTTCGGAGATTTCTTGGGGCCAGACAGGAAGGGGTCAGAGAGAATGAGAAGCATGGGAAAGAGGTAAGAAGTCACATTTAGATTCTCCGAATGTCCTGGCTGCCAGCCAGCCCAGGACTGTGAGCCGTGTCATAGATGCAAGAACTTTCATAAAATTGCAAGGTGAAGCCTGCATTCTCATGGCATGGAGACAAGAAAAAAGCTCATATTTGCCAGCTACCAGTATCCCATCCCTGACTACATAACATACCTCCGTTTACCTATCCTAAATAAACCCCAGCTCAAATCAAAATGATGCCTATGACTATATGTGGTACTCAGACATGAGACGGATGAAGAGCTGGAATTGGGGATGAAAGCAAATGGATGAGGTATGTTTGACTTAAGAGAAATCCTGAGCACAGAATTTAATAACTGGAGGAAAGGGAGGTGGATGGAAAGGAGGGAATTCAGAGGGAGGCCCAAGGTTGAAGCCCAATTCTGCTGATGGTCTCTGCAGAATCTCTCACTTGATTGGGAGTGGTGCTGATGGTATCAGGAGAAAGATTAGTTTTGAGGCCATTGCCTCCTGAATTCCATCTGTTGTGAGAACATTCACAAGGATGGCAAGAAAAAAAAACAGTCCAAACTCTTTGAGACTGGGAACAACTAGGGCAGCCAGGCTGCCTCTTATAAGGTCTCACCTGAGTAAGGCCAGTCTGCAGCCAGAGTACAGTGGGCCGACACTGGTGTTCTTGAACAAGGGCCTGAGCTGTGGAAAAGGGAGAGGGAGGTGACCAGGAGGGCTGGGGGCATAGTGGTGGGGCACAAATGTGGCAGGTACAGCTGGCACCAGTGGGCAGGGCTTGTGTCTCTGGGGGAGGTGGATGAGATTTTCTTCCATGGCCCTGGCATGGGTGACATTGTTGGGACCAGGTAAGGTGGGCAGGGCAGAGTAAGGTGGGCAGGGTTCTCACCAGACCCTGAAGGACCCTCTCTGTGGTGTTGAACTTCCTGGAGCCAGGGCGATACATGTCTTCCTCGTACTGCAGGTTAGTGATGGTAAAATTGAGGGTAAATGGCAGCAGTAGGGGGCTGGTGGCTGTAATAAAAGGTGGGAAACAAACCCTGTTGTGTTTGTTTGTATTTTTAATCGGTTGCATATGACTAAAAATAAGTCTACTGCAAATTTCAAGGTTCTCCACTTTTGCAATAGACTTGAAGAGTTTGCAATGGATTTATTTTTAATCATATGCAACAGAATTTAAAATGAATGACAAAATAAAAGTTTTCTGTGCCCTTCTTTTTAGAAATTATTTTTAAGGCATATTAAATAATACTGGTTATATTCTGAGCCCAGCTTTTGGTGCATAGTCAGTGCTGAAAAATATCAGATAATACCTATTACCTCTGTAATCACCATTATCTTCATCACCATTATCATCACCATTATTGTAACCATCAGCACCATGATAATCCCCATCAACACTACCACAAACATCATCATCACCATGGTCATAGCATCGTTACCAACATAATCACCATCACTGTCATCTGAATAATCATCGTGATCATTGTCATCATAATCACCATTGCCATCATTATTGTCATCCTCAGTAACACCACCATCACCAGTGTCATAATCTGCATGAACACCACTGCAAACATCATCACTACAATCACATCATCATTATCATCATAACCAGCAACACTACGGTCATCATCCAAACAACCATCATCATCTTTACCATCATCATCTTTACCGTCATCATCACCACTCCAACATCATCACCACAACCAACACAACCGTCATCATCATAATTGTTATCATCATTATTGCCAACATACCCATAATTATTGCCAATTGTAATCCCCACCCCCACCACCATCATCCCACCATCACCACCACCATCATTCTTCCCATGATTACCACCACCATAACCATCATCATCACAAACATCACATTATCCTTACCATCATCACCACCACTACCACCCCCATCATCATCACCGTCCACTACCACCACCACCACCCCCATCATCATCACCATCCCCCCCATCATCACCATCACAATAATATAAGCTCACTGAGGGCAGTGCTTTTTCTTTTTTTTTTGTTACCTGATGTATATCCAGGTCCTGATACAGAGGCAGTGCTCAATGAAGTTGGTTGGTTGACTTACCATTACTAGATTTACTGTGAATTTCCATCTTTATTTGAGTGAATAATGGCAGAGATGTTTACACTTACCAACCATGCTTTAACAGAGGTGCCATTGACGTACTTACCTGTGGGAACAGGGAGGGATGATGGAGTCCCAGAGGTTTCCAGCTGTGCTGTGAAGGTCCCGGGAGCTGAGGAGAAGCCCTCATTAGTGAAAGGAGCAAGTGCTCTCATGGAAGTAATGGCAGCAGGAGGGACTATTCATGGGGACTTTTGCATGTGGGGATTCAGCTGGGACTCTGGCTAGCTGAGGTAGTGGGGAAGGGAATAATTTGTGCCCTCTACGTTCCTTTCCTTATGAAAAGGACATAAGGGCTTATGAATAGGGGATAGCTCCTGTGAAATTTGGTGTAGGATTGGGACCACTGAAACATCAGTAGAATACTCACTGCTGGTGGTAGGCACAGAGCTCCGATGGATAAATCCTGCATAGAGAGGAAGGGAGGAGAGTTGATAAGAGTCAAGGGAGAGGTGGGGGATCAAACCAAAGTCAAGGTCACCCAGGTGGAATGAAAGGAGTTTCATGAAACAGGGGCCTTTGAAGATTCTCTGTCAGGATCTACGTATAAGGGAAGAAGGTACTAAGGATGAAATCAGTTCAAGATAAAGAAAAAATCAAGACATTCTGACATTAGTCACCACATACAGACATGTCCTAGCCTTCAATGTCCAGGCAAGGCATGTGACCTCAAGCTAGAGAGTAGAGGCTACCCAGCCAGGAGAAAAAGACTAATCACATCACAGCTGCTTACCATTGACATAGAGACTGTTCCTGTGCAGGGTGTAGGGGCCCAGCTCAGTGACGCCGTGGGTCAGCTGGCTCAGCTCCCAGTACAGCTGCTCTCTGTCCAGCCCAGGGCTTTTGGGGTCAGGGCGATAATGGCAGACGGTGTCTACTCTGGTGGCTGCTCCATCCTTGTCAGACCTGCGGAGAGGCAGTGAGGAGAATGGCAATAAATGAATTGCTTAAGGAGAAGTTCTGAGATGGCAGAGTGAAGGACAAGAAGGACAGAGGAAATAAAAAGTCTAATACAGAGGTGAGAAGCAACACTTAGGTTCTCTGAGTGCACTGGCTGGCCTGGGACGGCAAGCATAACTGTGGACATAATCGTTTTCCTAATGTCAGGGTGGATCCTGCATTCTCACAGCATGGAAACAGGAGAGCTCAGACTTGAGATAGGTGAAGAGCTGGAACTGGGTATGAAAGAAAGTGGTTGAGGCATGTTTGTCTTGAGAGAAATCCTGGTTACAGAATTTAACACCTAAAGTCAAGGGAGATGGGGGGAAAACCAGGAATTTGAAGGGATGGCCACAGTACAAGTTCAGTCCTGCTGATGGACTCTGGAATCTCTCAGTCAGTTTGGAAGTGGGGGTGGGGGCACGGCTAATACCAGGAGACAGGTTAGTCCTGGAGCCACTGTTTCCTGAATTCCATCTTTGGTAAGAATAACCACAAAGGGGACAGGAAAAAAGAAGTCCAAACTCATTGAGACTAGGAACAACTGGGGCAGCCAGGCTGGAAATTCTAAGATCTCACCTGAGCAAGGTCAGTCTGCAGCCAGAGTACAGAGGGCCGACACTGGTGCTCTTGAACAAGGGCTTGAGCTGTGGGGGAGGCAGAGGGAGGTGAGTGGTAGTGCTGAGGAAGTAGGGGCAGGGCAGAAATGAGGTAGGTGGGGCTGGCTCCAGTTGGTAGAGCTGACATCAGTAGGCAGGGTAGGGCTTTTATCTCTGGGGGTGAGGGGAGGTGAGTGAGATCTTCCATGGCCATATGGGTGACATATAGGTGATATAGGTAAGGTGGGTAGGGCAGAGTGAGATAGGTGGGGCTCTCACCAGACCCTGCAGAACCCTCTCCGTGGTGTTGAATTTCCTGGAGCCAGGGTGACCCATGTTCTCCTCATACTGTAGGTTAGTGATGGTGAAGTTGAGTGTGAATGGCACTAAGAGAGGGCTGGCAGCTATAGTGAAGGTGGGAAATAACACTTTGTTTAAAAGTAGAGAACATTTAAGAGCTTGCAATAGATTTATTTCTAAACATATGCAACAGGATTTAAAGTGAGTGATAAAATATAAGGTTTTCATGCCTCCTTTGGCTATTATGTTAGATATTTTTGATAGAGCACATTAAATAATAGTAGTTAGATGCTAAGCATAGATCGTGGTGTTCCATAGTGCCAGATCCCGTCTACTGCCATTGTTAACACCACCTTCATTTTCAACGTCACTGTGATTGTCTCCATGAGTATTACTACTGTCATCATCACCACCATCGGCACCAACCCCACCACCACCACCATCATCATCATTATAATCATTACCACCATAACCATTATCATCCCAATCATCACCTCCATCACCATTATCATCATCACCATCACCGTTAATATCACCATGATTGTCACCATCAGTAGTATTACTGTCATCATCACCGCCATTATCCTCATCATCCCTATCACCACCAGCACCATCATTATCACCATCTTCATTATCATGTGTCAACATCACCATCATTTTTGTCAATCACCACCACCATAATTATTACTATCCTCACATAACTATTACCGTCATAACCACCACCCCCCAGCATTGTCATCATCCTTATCACTGCCATCATAATTATCACCACCACCATCAACTTTATCATGATCATAATCATTATCACCACCACCACCACCGTCAACACCATCACCTACATCACCATCATCACAAGAATATAAGCTATCTTAAGCAGAGATTGCTATCTATTTCTATGTTCCTTGCTGTATCTCCAGGGTCTGGCACATAGTAGGAGCTCAATAAAGCTTGCGGGTGAACTTCTCATCACTAGATTTACTATGACTTTTATCTTTACTTAAGTGCATAACAGCAGAAATGTTTACACTCATCAGGGATGCTCTAATGGAGGTGCCGTTGGCTGATAGTTAGTTACCTGTAGGTTCAGGAAGGGAAGATGGGATCCCAGAGGTTCCCAGGTGCACTGTGGAGGTCCCAGGATCTAAGGAGAAGCCCTCATCAGTGAAAGCAGCAAGGCTTCTCATGGCAGAAATGCCAGTAGGTAGGACTATTATGAGGCTTACTGCAGGAAGGTCTTGAACTGTGTTTCTTTTTGGGCATAGGGGAGAAGGAATCACTTGTGCTCTCCCAGCACCTTCTCTCATGAAGAGGACATAAGTGTTTATAGGGAGGGCTCAACTCCTGCCCTGCTTGGATTAGAATTGGGGGTACTGGAGCATCAGTTGAATACTCACTGATGGTGGCTGGTATGGAGCTCCAATGAGTGAAACCTGAAGAGAAAGGGAAGGAGGATAGTGGGTAAGAGTTAAGGAGAGGTGGGGACCAAACAGGAATTAGGGCTACCCTGGTGGAATAGGAGTTTCATGGAACAGGAGCCATTAGAGGTTCTCTATCAGCACATTCACTTCAGAGACCAGGGTCTGGAGAATGAACTCAGACCAAGATACAGAAAAAAATAATGACGTTCTGACATCAATCATCACATGGCAAAAGCTTCAACATCCAGTCAGGAAGTATGACCTCAAGCCAGAGAGGAAGGGCTGCCCAGCAAGGAGGGAGAGACTCAACCACATCAAAGCTGCTCACCATTGACATAGAGACTGTCCCTGTCCAGGGTGTAGGGGCCCAGTTCAGTGATGTCGTGGGTCAACCGGCTCAGCTCCCAGTACAGCTGTTCTCTATCCAGTCCAGGGCTTTGGGGGTCAAGGTGGTAGGTACATATGGTGTCCACTCCAGTGGCTGCCTTGTCCTTCTCTGGCCTGGGGAGGTTAGGTGCAGGGGTGGGAGATGACAATGAAAGAATTGCCCAAGACGGGGTCCTGAGATTCCTGAGGGAAGGACAGGGAGGGTACAGAGGAAGTGAGAAGCCTGGGAGATAGGTGAGAAACCATAATTTTCTCTTAATGCACTGACTCCCAGCCAGCCTTGGACTGGGAGCAGAGTCATGGACACAAGAATATTTATGAAATTGCAAGGTGAAACCTGCAGTTTGACAGCATGAAGACAGGAGAGCTCAGACTTTAGACAAGTGAAGAGCTAGAGTCAGAGATAAAAGCAAGTGGAAAAGTCATCTTTCTCTTGAGGGAAATCTTGGGAACAGAATTTTAAAACTTAAGGAAAGGAATATGGGTAATGGACATTCTTGAGAAGGATGTGTGGAGTAGGAAACCAATCTTGATGATGGGCTCTGCAGAATCTGTCACTTGAGTGGGGAAGTGCTAGGATCAAGAGACACATTCTTTCCAAAACCACTTTCCGAGGACACTCACAGATAGGGCAAGAAGGATGCTGAAAAAACTCCTGGGGCCTGGGAACACTTGGGTAAACCCTGATGAATTACTCTAAAGTCTCACCTGAGCAAGGTCAGTCTGCAGTTGGAGTACAGAGGGCCAATACTGGTATTCTTGAACAAGGGCCTGAGCTGTGGAGGGAGAAGAAGAGGGAGGTGACTGGGAGGGCTGATGAGGAGGAGCAGGGCAGAAATGAGGCAGGTGGGGCTGACACCAGTGGGTAGGGCTGGTGTCTCTGGGTTGAAGGTGATTCATGTGGGATCTTCGTCTATCTCCCTGGCATGGGTGATGCATGTAGAATCTGGTAAGGTGGGCCAGGCAGAGTTAGATGGATTGGACTCTCACCAGACCCTGTAGGACCCTCTCCATGGTGTTGAACTTCCTGGTGCCAGGATGTCGCATGTCCTCCCCATATTGCAAGTTGGTGATGGTGAAGTTGAGGGTGAATGGCACCAGGAGAGGTCCGGGCACTGGAGTGGGGGTGAGAAACAAACACCATGTTCAGAAGTTATGGGTTTGCAATAGAATTATTTTTAAATATACACAGCATTAAGTGGATGGACAAAATGAAGATTTTCGATGCCTCCCTTGCCTATAATGATAGAACTTAAAAATAACATACTATATCATATCAGTTGGATGCTGAGCCTAGCTTTCATTGTATGTTCATTGCTCAATAATGTCATATGTTATTTCTTACCTTTGCTACTGCCATCATAATCACCATCATTGTCACCTACAGCATCATTGTCATCATCATCACCACCACCACCACCGTGATAATCCTCGTCATCACCACCAGCACAACCATCACCACCATGATTATCACCATCACCATCACCACTGCCACCACCAGAACCATGATAATTCCCATCATCATCACCACCATCATCATCATCATCATTACTGCCATCACCACCATGATAGTCCCCATCATCACCACCATCATCACCATCATTACTGCCACCACCACCACCATGATAATTCCCATCATCACCACCATCATCATCATCACCAACATGACTGTCGTCATCACTGCCACCACCATCACCACGATAATCCCCATCATCACCACCATCAACATCATCACCGCCACCACCACCATGATAATCCCCATCATCAACACCATCATCATCATCAGCAACACGACTGTCGTCATCACTGCCACCACCATCACCATGCTAATCCCCATCATCACCACCATCATCATCATCATCATCATGACTGTCGTCATCATACTACCACCACCACTACCATGATAATCTCCAACATCACCACCATCATCATCATCATCATCATTACTGCCACCACCACCACCATGATAATCCCCATCATCATCATCATCATCACCATCATCACTGCCACCATCATCATCACCAACATGACTGTCGTCATCACTGCCACCACCATCATCATGCTAATCCCCATCATCACCACCACCATCATCATCACCATCATCATCACTGCCACCATCATCGCCATGATAATCCCCATCATCACCACCATCATTACTGTCATCATCACTGCCACCACCACCACCATGATAATCTCCAACATGACCACCAGCACTATCATTTATCACACTCAACACATCATCATCATCATAACCCCCACCATAGTCATCATCCGTTCCACCTTCATCATCATCATCGCTACCCTAAGCATCACCATCATCATCAAAACCACCACCACTATCATCATCACCGCTTGCCAGTCATCATCACAAGAATACAAGCTCTCTGATGGCAGAGATTTTTATCTGTTTTGTATACCTGCTGTATCCCCAGGGCCTGGCACAGAGGAGGTGCTCAATAACGTTTGTGGGTGGACTCATCATTACTAGATTTACTAGGATTTTTACCTTTACTTGAATAAATAATGGTAGAAATGTTTCTGCTAATCAGTTATGCTCTAACAGAGGTGCCTTTGGCTGGTACTTACCTGTGGGTCTAGGTAGAGAGGATGGAGTTCCAGAGGTTCCCAAATGCACTGTGGAGGTCCCAGGAGCTGAGGAAAAGACCTCATCAGTGAAAGCAGCAAGTGCTCTCATGGCAGAAATGCCAGCAGGTAAGACTATTTATGTGCTTTGATGCATGTGGAGTTGCAGCTGGGTCTCTCCTTGGGGCACAAGGTAAAAGGAATAACTTGTGCCCACCCAGCTTTTTTGTTCATGAAGAGAATATAAGGGCATATAAAGTAGGTTCAGTTCCCACCCTGCTTAATGTAGGGTTGGGAGCACTGGAATATCAGTCGAATACTCACTGCTGGTGATGGGTATAGAGTTCCAATGGGTGAAACCTGCAGAAAGAGAGAGAGGAAGAATAGTGAATAAGAGTCAAAGGAGAGGTGGGTGACCAAATAAGGGTCAGGGTACCCTGGTGCAATGGAAGGAGTTTCGTGGAACAAAGGCCATTGGAGATTCTCTATCGCCACCCTCACATCAGGGAAGAAGGCCCTGAAGATATAGTCAGTGCAAGATGAAGAAGAAACTGAAGTTTAGATGTCAGCAATCACAAAAAGACAGCATGGCCGTGCCTAAAATAGGCAGGAAGTTTGACCTCAAGCCGGAGAGCAGAGGCTGCTCATCAAGAAGGAAAAGCCTCCAAGCACATCACAGCCACTCACCATTGACATAGAGACTGTCCCTGTCCAGGAGGTAGGGGCCCAGCTCAGTGATGCCATGGGTCAGTTTGCTCAGCTCCCAGTACAGCTGCTCTCTGTCCAGTCCACGGTTTTTGGGGTCAAGGTGGTGAGTGCAGATGGCATCCACGCTAGTGGCTACCCCATGTTTCTCAGGCCTGAGGAGGATAGGTGAGGAGAGTGACAATAAATGGATTGCTGAGGCAGGGGTCCTGAGATTCCTGAGGGAAGGATGGGCAGGAGCCAGAGGAAACGGTACAGAGGTGGGAAGCTACACGTAGACTCTGTGAGTGCACCAACTCCCAGCCAGCCTGGATCTGTGAGCAGAGTCGTGGACACAAAAATATCT
Organism: Cacajao melanocephalus; assembly: GCA_963573385.1. Classification (NCBI taxonomy): domain Eukaryota; kingdom Metazoa; phylum Chordata; class Mammalia; order Primates; family Pitheciidae; genus Cacajao; species Cacajao melanocephalus. The sequence goes on from CAUYLG010067486.1 coordinate 15,003, forward strand.
ATAGCATTACAAAGCAGATCCTCCATTCTTGGGGCATGGGGACAGGAGAGCTCAGACTTGAGACAGGTGAAGAGCTGGAATTGGGGATCAAAGCAAGTGGATGAGGCATGTTTGTGTTTGAGAGAAATGCTGGTTGTAGAGCTTGTTACCTGCAGGAAAGGGGCGTGGTAGGAAAGGAAGGAATTTAGAGGGATGACCTGGGTAGGGGCCCTATCCTGCTGATGAGCTGTACAGCATCACAGTTGAGTGGAGAGGTGTGACTATCAGGAGACACCTTGGTACTGGAGCCACTGCCTCCTGGATTCCACCTGTGCTGAGGGGACCACCAGGGAGGGCAGGAAGGAAGTTGTCCAAGCTTCTTGGGACTGGGAACAATTGGGGACAGTAGGCAGGCTCCTCTAAGGTCTCACCTGAGTGAGGTCAGCCTGCAGCCAGAGTACAGAGGGCCGACACTGGTGCTCTTGAACAAGGGCTTCAGCTGCAGAGGAGGGAGAGGGGGGTGAGTGGGAGAGTTGAAGTGTAGGGGCAGAGCAGACATAAGGTAGGAGGGGCTGGCATCAGTAGGTGGGGCTTGTATGTCTGGGACCCACGAGTGGTGGGTGAGAACTTCCATGGTCCTGGCAAAGGTAATGTAGGCGGGACTGGCAAAATGGTAGGGCTCTCACCAGACCCTGCAGGACTCTCTCCATGGTGCTGAACTTCCTGGAACCAGGGTGATGCATGTCTTCTTTATACTGCAGGTTGGTGATGGTAAAGTTGAGGGTGAATGACGCCAGGAGAGGGCCAGGGGCTGCAGTGGGATTGGTAAGTAAACACCGTGTTCAAAAGTAGAAAAAATATGATATTGCAATAGACTTCTTTTTAAACATATGTAGCATTTAAAGTGAATGACAAAATAAATGTTCTCTATATCTCTCTTGCCTGTATTGATAGAATTTTGTAAAAAGCACACAATAGTAGGTAAATACTAAGCATAGCTGTTGGTGCATATTCAGTGCTTAATATTGCCAAAAATTATCTATTCCCTTTGTTCCTACTATCATCATCACCATCATCCTTATCACCACCATTATTCTTGTCCTTCTCATTACCACCACTATCATCAGCACCACCGTTATCATCATCATCATCACCATCACCACTGTCATCATCATTATTATCACTACCACCCACTTAATCATCACCATCACAGAAATATAAGCTCTCTGAAGGCAGAGATTTTATGTCTTTTCTGTTCCCTGCTATATCCTTGGGCATTAAAGATTGTGAGTTGACTCGCCATCACTAGATTGACCATGACTTTCCGTCTTTATTTGAGTCAATAATGGCAGAGACGTTGGCATGCTCAGGCATGGTCTAACAGAGGTGCCATTGACTGGTGCTCACCTGTGTGGCCAGGGAGGGAGGCTGGAGTTCCAGAAGTTCCCAGGTGCACTGCAGAGGTCCCAGGAACTGAGAAGAAACCCTCATTACTGAAAGCAGCAAACCCTCTCGTGGTGGAAATGCCAGCAAGTAAAACTATTATGGGCCCTGCTGCATTTGGGGTTTGAGCCGAGCCTCTCCATGGAGCTGGGACATAAGGGAAAGGGAATAACCTGTGCCCTTCAAGCATTTTCCCTCATGAAGAGGACATAGGGCTTAAGAGGTAAGGTCAGCTCCTGCCTTGCTTGGTGTAGGATTGGGAGCACTGGAACATCAGTAAAAATACTCACTGCTGGTGGTTGGCACAGGGCTGCGATGGGTGAAGCCTGCAGAGAGAGGGAGGGAGGAAAGTGGGTGAGGGTTGAAGAGAGGTTGGACCAAATAGTGGTCAGGGTTACCCTAGTGTAATGAGGAAAGTTTCATGAAGCCTGGTCATTGAGATTCTTCACCAGCACCCTCACAAGGGGGAAGAAGGCCTTGAGGGTGAAATCCATGTGAGATGAAGATGAAACCGTAAGTTGAAACCTCAATCATCACATATAGAGCACATCATTAAACCTTCAATGGCCAGACAGGTCATGTGACCTCAGGACGGAGAGTAGAGTCTGCCCAGCTAGGAGCAAGAGCGTCTAATCACATCACGGCTGCTCACCATTGACATAGAGACTGCCCCTGTCCAAGGTGTAGGGGCCCAGCTCTGTGATGCTCTTGGTCAGCTGGCTCAGCTCCCAGTATAGCCGCTCTTTGTCCAGTCCAGGGCCAGTGGGATCAAGGCGGTGGGTGCAGATGGCATCCACTCCAGTGGCTGCCCCATCCATTTCAGGTCTGGGGAGGGCAAGAGTGGGAAATAGCAATAAATGGATTGCCTAGGGAGGGGTCCTGAGCTTACTAGATGAAGGACAGGAAGGGGCCAGAGGAATTGAGAAGCCTGGAACAGAAGTAAGAGGAGCCACATTTTGATCCTCTGAGTGCTTCGACTCCCTGCCAGCCTGCAACTGTGAGCAGAGCCATGGATGCAAGGATGTTTGGGAAATTACCCGGTGGAACCTGCATTCTCACAGCACGGGGAAAGAAGAGCTCAGTCCTGAGACAGGGGAAGAACAGGAATTAGGGGTGAAAGCAAGTGGATGAGGCATGTTTGTTTGGAGAGAAATTCTGGGGACAGAGTTTAACTGGAGGAAAGAGAGGTGGAGGGAATTTAGAGGGGTGATGAGGGTAAGGGCTCAATCCTGCTGATGGACTCTACAGAATTTGTCAGTTGATGGGGGAGGTGGTAGAATCAGGAGACAAGTTGGTTCTGGAGCTGGTGTCTCCTGAATTCCATCTGTGCTGAGGCCATCCCTTGGTAGGGCAGGAAGGAAGCTGACCAAATTCCTTGGGCCTGGGAACAATTGGGGAAGCCAGACTGGCTCTTCTAAGGTCTCACCTGAGCAAGGTCAGTCTGCAACCAGAGTACAGAGGGCCGACACTGGTGTTCTTAAACAAGGGCTTGAGCTGTGGAAGAAGTGGGGGAAGTGAGTGGGTGGGTGAGGTGTAGGGATGGGGCAGATGCAGACATGAGGTAGGAGAGGCTGGCATCATTAGGCAGGGCTTGCATCTCTGGGGCCAAGGAGTGGTGGGTGAAATCTTCCATGGCCCAGGCATGGGTGATACGAGTGGGACTAGTAAGGTGGTGGAGCTCTTACCAGGCCCTGCAGCACCCTCTCCGTGGTGTTGAACTTCCTGGAGCCAGGGTGTTGCATGTTTTCCTCATAATGCAGGTTGGTGATGGTAAAGTTGAGAGTGAATGGTATCAGGAGAGGGCCAGGGGCTGCAAAGGGGTTGGGAAATAAACACTGTGTTCCAAAGTAGAGAAATAGGTAACGGTTTGCAATAGACTGATTATTAAACATATGAAACAGCATTCAATGTGAATGAAAAATAAAAGATTTTCATGCCTCTCTTGACTACAGTGATAGAAATTTTTCATAAAGAAGCATATTATATCATTGTAATTACATGGTGAACATGCCTCTTGGTGCAGATTCAGTGCTCAATGTCAGATGTTATTTTTTACCTCTGTTATTGCCACTTTCATTGTCAACATAACCATAGCTGTCGCCGTGGCTATCATCACTTTCATCACTATCAACATCAGCACCACCACTACCATCATCCTCATCACCATCACTACCATAGTGATCATAGTCAGCATCACCACTGCCACCATAATCATATTATCATTACCAGGATAACCACTACCACAATTATCGTCATCATCATCATTATCATCATCATCACCCTCATTGTCAACATCACAATCATCGTTGGCAATCACCATCACCATCATCACCACCACAATCATCCCAACATCACATCATCATTACTATTATAACCAGCACTACCATTTTCACCATCACCTTCATCACCATCTCCATAATCATCATCACTATCACCAACATCATCAGCAGCATCACCATCTTTATAGTCATCTCCATCATCATCATCATCTCCATCACCACCACCATTGTCATCACCACCACCCTTATCATTCTCATGATCACAAGAATATAAGCTCTCTGAAGGAAGATATTTTTATCTCTTTTGTATTCCTGCCATATTCCACAGACCTGGCACAGAGTAGGTAGGTACTCAATAAAGTGTGTTGGTTGCATCAGCAAAACTATGATTTTTCATCTTAATTCACAGAGCTGTAGACACTCACCATTGACTGGTGCTCACCTGTGTGGCTGGGGAGGGAGGATGGAGTCCCAGAGGTTGCCAGGTGCACTGTGGAGGTTCCAGGAGCTGAGAAGAAGCTCTCATCAGTGAAAGCAGCAAGTACCCTCATGGCAGAAATGCCAGCAGAGAAGACTATTATGGAACTTGATGCATGTGGGGCTTGACCTAGATCAGTCTGTAGCTGGGGCAGAAGGATGAACAACTTCTGCCTTCCCAGCTCCTTCTCTTAAGAAGAGGAGTCATGGATTTATAAGGAGGAGGGTCAGCTCCTAATCTGCTTTGTGTAGGATCAGGGGCACGAGATTACCAGTTGAATACTCACTACTGGTGGTGGGCACAGAGCTCTGATGGGTGAAACCTGCAGAGAGAGGGGGAGTAACCTGGGTAAGGTTAAGGTAGAGGTGGATAACCAATTAGGGGTCAGGCTACCTTGGTAAAGTGGAACAGGGGCTGTTGGAGGTTTTGTATCAGGACCCTCACATCAGGGAAGAAAGACCTGAGGGTAAACCCAGTATCCCACATAAAGAAGAAACTATGAAGTTCTGATGTCAACTATCAAATATAGACAACATGGTCAAGCCTTCAATGGCCAGGCAGTGAGTGTGACCTCAAGCCAGAGAGTAGGGGTTGTCCTCCAGAGAGGAAGAGCCTCCAACCACATCACAGCTGCTCACCATTGACATAGAGACTGTCCCCGTCCAGGGCATAGGGGCCCAGCTCAGTGATGCTGTGGGTCAGCTGGCTCAGCTCCCAGTACAGCTGCTCTCTGTCCAGCCCAGGGCTTTTGGGGTCAGCGTGGTAGAAGCAGGTAGCATCCACTTCAGTGGCTGCCCCATCCTTCTCAGGCCTGGGGAAAGGAGGTGCGGGGAATGACAATGAAAAGATTATCTAGAGCAGGTCATGAGATTGCTGATGGAAGGACAGCAGGACAAGAGAAAATCAGAAACCTGAGAAAGAGGTGAGAAGCCACACACTTAGATTCTCTGAGTGCACAGACCACTGGTTTGCTTGGGACTGAGCAGTCACAGATACGATTCTCAGGCTGGGCTCACACCTATAATCTCAGCACTTTGGGAGGCCGAGGTGGGCGGAACACCTGAGGTCAGGAATTCAAGACCAGCATGGTCAACATGGTGAAACCCCGTCTCTACTGAAAATACAAAAATTAGCCGGTAGTGGTGGCATGCGCCTATAATCCCAACTACTTGGGAGGCTGACACAGGAGAATCACTGGAATCTGGGAGGTAGAGGCTGCAGTGAACCGAGATCATGCCGCTGCACTCCAGCCTGGTTGACAGAGCAAGACTCCATCTACCCCCCACACAAAAAATTTAATAAATAAAACAGTTCTGAAAAAATGTGTAAGGATGAAACTTGCATTCTCATGGCATGGGAAAAAAGAGCCCAGACTTGAGGCCAGTGAAGACCTTGAAATGGGGATGAAAGCATGTCGATGAGGCACGATGGTCTTGAGAGAAATCCCGGGGACAGAATTTAACACCTAAAGGAAAGAGACAGGCAGCGAAAAGAGGGAATTCAGAGGGATGATCAGCGTAGGAGCTCAATCCTGATGATGGATCATGCAGATTCTCTCTGTTGAGGTGGGATGTGGGGGTGTTACTATCAGGCAATACACTGGTCCTGAAGCCAGTGACTCCTGAATCCCTCTGTCGGTGAGGATATGCCTAGAAAGTGCATAAAGGAACTGGTGTAAAGTCTTTTGGAGTGAGAGCAATTGGGGTAGCCAGGCTGGCTATTCTAGTCTCACCTAAGAGAGTTCAGTCTGCAGCCAGAGTATAGAGGGCCGACACTGGTGTTCTTGAACTTTGGACCAAGCTGTGGAGGAGGGAGAGAGAGGTGAGAAAGAGGGCTAAGGTCCCTGTGGGTGGGGGGGGCAGAATTGAGGTGGGTGAGGCAGGCACCAGGCACCAGTGGGCATGGCTGGCCTCAGTGGGTGAGGCTTGCATCTCTGGGACGAGGGCAAGGTGAGTGCGATCTTCTTCCATCACCCTGGCATGGATGTTGTACAAGGGGCTGGGCATCTGGGGCAGGGCAGAGTGAAGAGGGCAGGGCACTAACCAGACCCTGCAGGACCCTCTCCGTGGTGTTGAACTTCCTGGAGCCAGGGCGATGCATGTCCTCGTCATACCGCAGGTTGGTGATGGTGAAGTTGAGGGTGAATGGCACCAGTAGAGGAACAGCTGCTGTAGTGGGAGTGGGAAATAAATACTATGTTCAAAGTGGAGAAAATAGGAGTTTGCCATAGACTTATCTTTAAACAAAACATAGGCAACATTTAAATTGAATGACTAAATAAATATTTACCACGTGTTCCTTGCCCATAACGACAGAATTTATTTTTTAAAGGATATTTTATAATAGTAGTTAGATGCTGAGCATTGCTCTTGGTGCATATTCAGTGATTAATATTGTCTGGTGTTATCTGTTATCTTTATTATTGCCATCATCATTGTTGCTGTCACTGTCACCATCACCACTATTGTCACCACTACCACAATCCCAAGCATGAACACAAATATCATCAGCAGCACACTCAACACATCACGATTATCATCATAACCCCACGACCCATCACTGTTATCATCCTCATCACCATCATTGTCGTTGTCATCAACATCACCAGTCTCATCATCACCATCATAAACAGCACCCCCCAAAAAATAAAAATAAAAAAATAAACAGCACCACCACCACCATCATCACCATGTGAACACAAGCTCACTGAGGGCACAGATGTTTTTATTGGTTTTGTTTTCCTTGCTGCATCCTTTGGGTCTGGCACAAAGTAGGTGGCCGATAATTTTTTTTAGTCCACCTACTACTACTAGATTTACTATGATTTTCTATCTTTATTTTAATGAAAGGGGCAGAGTTGTTTATATTCATCATGCATGCTCTGATAGAGATGCCATTGACTGCTACTTACCTGTGGGGCTGGAAAGGGATGATGGAGTCCCTAGGGTTCCAAGGTCCACTGTGGAAGTCCAAGGAGCTAAGGAAAAGTCCGCATTAGTGAAAGCAGAAAGCACTCTCATGACAGAAATGGCAAAAGGGGAGACAATTTGTGGGGTCTGCTGCCTGTGTGGCTAGAGATGGACCAGTCTTTGGAGCTGGGGCAGAGTGGAGCTTGAGTAACTTCTGCCCTCCTATCTCTTTTGCTGAAGAAGAGGACCTATGCGTTTATGAGGGGAGCCAGATTCTGCTCCGCTTGGTGTAGGATCAGGGGCATGTGGACATGAGTTGAGTACTCACTGCTGGTGGTGGACATGGAGCTCCGATGGGTGAAACCTGAATAGAGAAGGAGGGAAGAGAGTGTGTAGCAGTTAAAGAGACATTGACGATTAAATAGGGGTCAAGTCGACCCTGGTGCAATAGAATGAATTTCATGGTACAGAAGCCATTGAAGATTTCCTGTCAGCATCCTCACATCAGGAAAGAATGCCCTGAAGAACACAGTCCATGACGATAAGGAAACCATGAAGTCCAGAACTGAGTCATCTCATGCAGAGCACATGACAGAATTTTCAATTGCCAGGCAGGCAGTATGACCTCTAGTTAGAGATTAGAGGCTGCTCAGCAAGGAGAAGGAGACTTCAACCACATCACAGCTGCTCACCATTGACATAGAGACTGTTCCTGTCCAGGGTGTAGGGGCCCAGCAATTTGATACCATTGGTCATCTGGCTCAGCTCCCAGTACAGATGCTCTCTGTCCAATCCAGGGCTTTGAAGGTTAAGGCGGTGGGTGCAGATGGCATCCACTCCAGTGGCTGCCCCATCCTTCTCAGACCTGGGGAAGGTAAGTGGGGAGAATGACAATGAAAAGATTACCTAGGACAGTCTTGAGACTGCTGAGGGAAGAACAGCAAGGAACCAGAGGAAATGAGGAACCTGGGAAAGAGGTGAGAAGCCACACTCAGATTCTCTGAGTGCATGGACGACTGGCTTGCTTGGGACTGTGAACTGAGTCATGGATACATCAGTTTTTATAAAAGTGCAAGGTGAAACCTGCATTCTCATGGCATGGGTATAGGAGAGGCCAGATTTAAGACCAATGAAGAGCTGGAAATGGGGAAAAAAGCACATGGATGAGGCATGATTGTCTTGAGAGAAATCCTGGGGACAGAATTTAAGACCTAAAGGAAAGGGAGGGGCAGGGAAAGGAGGGAATTCAGAGGGATGACCAGAGCAGGGGCCCAATCCTGATGATGGACCATGCAGATTCTCCCTGTTGAGGTGGGGTGTTGGGGGGTTACTATCAGGAGACAGACTGTTCCCAAATCCATTGACTCCTGAATCCCACCTTCGGTGAGGCTATGCCTAGGAAGTGTAGCAAGGAAGCAGTGCAAAGTCTTTTGGAGTGAGGACAGGTAGGGCAGCCAGACTGGCTATTCTAGTCTCACCTGAGAGAGGTCAGTCTGCAGCCAGAGTACAGAGGGCCGACACTGGAGTTCTTGAACAAAGGACCAAGCTGTGGAGGAGGGAGAGGTGAGTAGGAGGGCTAAGGTCTTTGTGTGAGGGCAGAAATAAGGTGGGTGGGGCGGGGCCAAGTGGGTGAGGCTGGCCTCAGTGGGCGTGGCTGGCCTTAGTGGGTGAGGCTTGCATTTCTTGGGGAGAGAGTGAGGTGAGTACATTCTTCTTCCATTACCCTGGTATGGGTGTTGTAGGAGGGACTGAGTATCTGGGTTGGGGCAGAGTGAGGAAGGTAGGGCACTAACCAGACCCTGCAGGACCCTTTCCGTGGTGTTGAACTTTCTGGATCCAGGGCGATGCATGTCCTCCTCATACTGCAGATTGGTGATGGTGAAGTTGAGGGTGAATGGCACCAGGAGAGGAACAGCTGCTGTGGTGGGAGTGGGAAATAAATACTATGTTCAAAGTGGAGAAAATAGGAGTTTGCAACAGACTTACCTTTAAACATACACAACATTTAAATTGAATGACTAAATAAATATTTAACATGCCTCCCTTGCCTTCAATGACAGAATTTATTTTTTAAAGGATATTATATAATAGCAGTTAGATGCTGAGCATTGCTCTTGGCTCATATTCAGTGCTTAATATTGTCTGATGTTATCTGTTCTCTTTATTATTGCCATCATCATTGTTGCTGTCATTGTCACCATCACCATTATTATCATCACCACCACAGTCCCAAGCACGACCACCGCAAATATCAGCAGCAGCACACTCAACACATCACCATCATCATCATAACCCCACGACCATCACTGGCATCATCCTCATCACCATCATTGTCATTGTCATCAATATCACCAGTCTCATTATCAACATCATAAACAGCACCACCGCCACCACCGTCATCATCACACTCAACACATCACCACTAACATATAACCATCACTGATGTCATCCTCATGTCCATCATCATGGTCGGCAATATCACCACATTATTATCAACAGCTTCACTATCACGATCATCATCAACAACAGCATCACCACCACCACTGTTATCAACAGCATTGCCATCATGATCATCATCATCGTCATCATCAACAGCAACTAGCACCACCACCACTATCATCATCATCACATGAATACAAGCTCACTGAGGGCAGAGACATTTTTTAATTGGTTTTGTTTTCCTTGCTGTATCCCTAGGGTCTGGTACACAGTAGGTGGCCAATAAATGTTTTTGGTTCACTCACTATTACAAGATGTACTATAATAATTTTCCATCTTTATTTGAGTGAAAATGGCAGAGATGTTCACACTCATCAGGCATGCTCTAATAGAGAGGTCTGGTACTTACTTGTGGGGCTGGGGAGGGAGGATGGAGTCGCTGAGGTTCCAGGGCCCACTGTGGAGGTCCCAGGAGCTGAGGAAAAGTCCTCATCAGTGAAAACAGAAAGCACTCTCATGGCAGAAATGGCAAGAGGGTAGACTATTATGAGGTCTGATGCATGTGAGCTTGAGCTGGGTCTGTCTTTGGTCATGAGGAGGACTTATGGGTTTATCAGGAGGGGCTAGCTCGTGCTTCACTTGATGTAGGATCAGGGGCATGTGGACATAAGTGAATACTCACTGCTGGTGGTGGAGCTCCTATGGGTGAAACCTGCATAGAGAAGGAGGGAGGAGATGGGGTAAGGGTTAAGGAGATGTGGGGGATATAATAGGGGTCATGGCTATCCTGGTTCAGTTAAATGAGTTTTATGGGACAGGGGCCATTAAAGATTTCCTATCAGTATCCTCACAATAAGGAAGAGTGCCCTGAGGGAATGTAGTTCACGATGATGAAGAAACCATGAAGTCCAGAACTTAGTCATCCCATGTAGAGCACATGACAGAATATTCAATGGCCAGGCAGGGAGTGTGACTTCAAGCCAGAGATTAGAGTCTGCCCAGACTCTAGAAGGAAGAACCTCCAACCACATCACAGCTGCTCA
>CAUYLG010067488.1:0-100541 GCA_963573385.1 Cacajao melanocephalus
TGGGGAGAGATAGCATGGGAAGAAATGCCAGATATAGGTGAAGGGGAGGAAAGCAGCAAATCACACTGCCACGTGTGTACCTATGCAACAGTCTTGCATGTTCTTCACATGTACCCCAAAACCTAAAATACAATAAAAATTAAAAATATATATATATATCTAGTTCTGGCCGGGCGCAGTGGCTCATGCCTGTAATTCCAGCACTTTAGGAGGCCGAGATGGGAGGATAACTTGAGCTCAGGAGTTCAAGACCAGCCTGGGTAACATAGTGAGACCTCATCTCTTTTAAAAAATAATAATAATAAAATAAATAAATATATCCCATTCTTTGTATAGCTGTGTCTCAATAAAGCTGTTAAAAAACACTCCCATGTGGCCTGGTGCTGGGGCTCCCACCTGTAATCCCAGCACTTTGGGAGGCTGAGGTGGGTGGATCACTTGAGATCAGGGGTTCGAGACTAGCCTGGCCAATATGATAAAAATCCTGTCTCTACAAAAAATACAAAAATTAGCTGAGCCTGGTGGCGCACGCCCGAAGTCCCAGCTACTTGGAAGGCTGAGGCAGGAGAATTACCGGAACCCTTGAGGTGGAGGTTGCAGTGAGCTGAGATCACACCACTGTACTCCAGTCTGGGTGACAGAGTGAGACTCTGTCTCAACAAAAAAGGAAAAGAAAAAAAAAAGTAAAATAAAACCTACTTTATAGGGTTATTTTTAGGATTCATTGAGTGAGTATAAAGTGCACAGAAGACTGCCTGACAAGAAATGCTTGAATGAGCTGTTGTAGTCTTTCTCTCACTATTTGAAAGCTAGAAACAGGAATGTTATCTCTGTTACCTCAGTGCCTGATATGCTCTGACATTTGGAGGATGTTTGCTGAATGACTGTATAACCTTCAGCTGCTGGAGATGATGGTGGAAGGCTGACTTACCTCCCACATGCAGACAGCAGACACCTAAGCCTACAGCTAAGTCTGCCGGAAGTCCCACTTCCCAGCCTGTTTCCAGACTCATGTGTCCTCGGGGGCGGGGGTTAAAATGTAAAGAAACCTCCAGATCCGGTTAGGCTAATATGTGGAAAATCCCACAGATGCACTGTCTGGTCCCAATCGCCCATCTCACGCTCACCAACTGCAGCATCGCAGACACACCAGAGAAAAGAGAAGGGAAAGTGAAAACGTTCTGAGTGCAGCAGCAAATTCCGCTGGTGTGTGGGGAGCACGATGTTCCAAACACAATTAAAACCCAATCAGTGTCCGGAAAAGTGCATTAATGTCCCTCAATCAAATGACAGAGCATATGTGGCATAGGCATCCCTCTGGGGGCTGCTGCTTCAAGGGTTGTCAGTGATGGCAGAGAAAGGCCCCACCCAGGCAGAATCCAGCATAGGCCTTAGTTTCAGAGGCTGGGATTACAGGTAGAGAAAGAAGCCCAGGACCTCTCTCCATTTTTTCCTTTTTTTTTTTTTTTTTTTCCTGAGACAGAGTCTGGCTCTGTTGCCCAGGCTGGATCGTGCAATGGCACTATCTCGGCTTACTGCAACCTCCGCCTCCTGGGTTCAAGCGATTCTCTTTCCTCAACCTCCCGAGTAGCTGGGACTACAGGCGTGTGCCACTATGCCTGGCTAACTTTTTTTGTATTTTTAGTAGAGATGGGGTTTCACCATGTTGGTCAGGCTGGTCTCTAACTCCTGACCTTGTGATTAGCCCACCTCAGCCTCCCAAAGTGCTGGGATTACAGGTGTGAGCCACCACATCTGGACTCTTTTTTTTTGAGATGGAGTTTTGCTCTTATCACCCAGGTTGGAGTGCAATAGCATGATCTCGGCTCACTGCAACCTCCACCTCCTAGGTTCAAGCAATTCTCCTACCTCCACCTCCTGAGTAGCTAGGACTACAGGGCGTGTGCCACTATGCCCAGCTAATTTTTTTGTATTTTTGCTAGAGACAAGCTTTCACCATTTTAACCAGTGTGGTCTCAAACTCCTGACCTCAGGTGATCCACCGGCCTTGGCCTCTTAAAGTGCTAGGATTACAGGCTTAAGACTCTGCACCTGAATTGTTTTGTTTTTAATTCTTGATATATGCGGATGCTGAAAAGGAGAGATCAGCTGACTCTTCTTAGGAGTCATTTGTTTTCATTTTTTTCTTTTGAGATGGAGTATGGCTTCGTCACCCAGGCTGGAGTGCAGTGGTATGATCTTGGCTCACTGCAATCTCTGCCTCCTGAGTTCAAGCAATCCTCCTGCCTCAGCCTCCCAAGTAGCTGGGATTATAGGTGCCCGCCCCCATGCCCGGCTAATTTTTGTATTTCAGTAGAGACAGAGTTTCACCATGTTGGCCAGGCTGGTCTTGAACTCGTGATCTCACATGATCCACCTGCTTCAGCCTCCCAAAGTGCTCCCAAGGGCATGAGCTACCGTGCCTTGCCCCCATTTATTTTTGAGAAGGAATGAGAGTAGCTCATTGATTGAATCAACAAATATTTCATTTGGGGCTAGGATTACCAACGGTGGCTCACATTTGTAATCCCAGCACTTTGGGAGGCCAAGGTGGGAGGATTGCTTGGGCCCAGAAGTTCAAGACCAGCCTAGGCAACATAGTAAAACCCTGATTCTACAAAAATTTTAAAAAATTAGCCAGGCATAGTGGCATAGGCTTGTGGTCCTAGCCACTAGGGAGGCTGAGGTGGGAGGATTGCTTGAGACTGGGAGGTCAAGGCTGCCGTGACCCATGATTGTGCCACTTGCATTTCAGCCTGGGTAACAGAGCAAGCCTCTGTCTTAAAATTTAAAAAAAAAAAAAGGGGCCGGACGAGATGGCTCACACCTATAATCACAACACCTTGGGAGGTCGAGGTGGGTGGATCATGAGGTCAGGAGTTTGAGACCAGCCTGACCAACATTGTGTAACCCTGTCTCTACTAAAAATATAAAAATTAGCCAGGCCTGGTGGTGTGCGCCTGTAATTCCAGCTACCCAGGAGGCTGAGGCAGGAGAATCACTTGAACCGGGAAGGCAGAGGTTGCAGTGAGCCAAGATCATGCCACTGCACTCCAGCCTGGGCAACAGAGCAAGACTCTGGCTTAAAAAAAAAATCATTTGGAGGCTGCTTCTATAAGCCCACCACTGGGCAAGGTCAGTAGTTCTCAACTAGGGTCGACATCCCCAGGGGTGCATTTTGCAATACCTAGAGACAATTTTGATTGGTGTAACTTGGCTTGTGTCTGGTTTGTATAGGCCAAAGATGCTGTTACATATATTGCAATGCACAGGCCAGCTCCTATAGCAAAGTATTATCCAGTTGGAAATGTCAAGAGTGCTGAGGTGGAGAAACCCTGGGTTTAGACCCAAGTGTTATACGGTGGTGAACAAGACAGAGGTGCTCATTGCTCTGGCTGAGTTTCCTTGAACTTGGCTGTCTCACTATTTCTTTAAATAGCTGGGCGTGGAGAGTGGCCCCTTTAAGGACAATGCTGGTCTTTCTTTTCTCCTCTCACGTGTGTCTCTGGGGCCTGCTGTGGCCGAGCGTTGGCTGGTGAGTCTGTATGTGCGTGCGTGCGTATGTGTGTGTTCAGAGCTGTGGGGGGTGTATGTTTGCACTTGTGTGGTTGTCTGTTTATGTCTGTGTACATCGCTGTGGCTCTGTAAGAACTTTTCTGTCATTTCCTTCCCCTGCTTGCCAAAGAGGCAGATGTGGCTTGCAAAGTCCTTCTAAGGTCAAATTCATCACCAGACAAGATGAAGAAATCATTAGGGAAAGACCCTCCTTTACTCCCTTCCATCGTCCCGTCCCATTCCATTCCCCTTCCACCCTCCCCGCCCCGCTCTCTGAGATAAAACCAGAGGTCAGTAAAGTTGCCTCTGAGCTGAAGCTTTGAACTTGAAGTTTAGGCTAGCTCCACTGTGCCTGCTTAGGCATCCAGGAAGTGTTAAAAATCGTGTTTCAGAGGAATCAAAGCACAACCAGGACAATGATTGATCCAGGCTACAATTTTTGATCTCTGCATTATTAAAATCTGGAGCTGTGTAATTTGTGTGTGGCGGGGGATGGGGGGAGGGAGGCTGTTCTGTGCTTTGTAAGATGTTGTGCAGCAATTTTGGTCTGCATCCACTAGATGCACTCCCAGTTATGACAACCAAAATGTCTCCAGACACTGCTTAACATCCCCTGGGGCACACAATGAACCCCAGTTGAAAAGTCATTGATCTACAGATACATAGAACAACGTGGGTGAATCTCACTCATTTAATTTTTTTTTTCAGTATTGATGAGATACTTTTAGTAATAATGAGACACTACTGAATCAGCCCATTTTTGACTTTTTTTTTTTGAGACAGTCTAGCTCTGTCTCACAGGCTGGAGTGCAATGGCATGATCTCAGCTCACAGCAACCTCCACCTCCTGAGTTCAAGCAATTCTTCTGCCTCAGCCTCCCGAGTAGTGGTGATTACAGGCACCCACCACCACACCTGGCTAATTTTTATATTTTTAGTTGAGATGGGGTTTCACCATGTTGGCCAGACTGGTCTTGAACTCCTGACCTCAGGTGATCTGCCCACCTTGGCCTCCCAAAGTGCTGGGATTACAGGCCTGAGCCCCTGTGCCCGGCCTCACATACTTAATTTTGAAGGAAAGAAGCCAGCTACTCAATTGTGATGTTGTGTGGTTCTGTTGATGAAAAGTACAAAAACAGGCAGAGCTAATCTATTCTGTTAGATGTCCAGAGAGTGGCTGCCTCATCCTAGTGCATACTGATTGGAAGGAGACACTGTGGGACTTACGGGGATGTCTGTTTTTTTATCTGAATGTGGGGTATGCATATGTTATGTGTGCAGTTTTCTGTGTATGTTGCACCTGAATTGGAAGTGTACGTGTGCTGAAGCTGACGCAGTAGCTCATGCCTGTAATCCAAGCACTTTGGGAGGCTGAGGTGGGCCGATCTCTTGAGGTCAAGAGTTCTAGACCAGCCTGGCCAACATGACGAATCCCCCTCTCTACTAAAAATACAAAAAAATTAGCCAGGTGTGGTGGTGTGCGCCTGTATTCCCAACTACTTGGGAGGCTGAAGCAGGAGAATTGTTTGAACTCGGGAGGTAGGGGTTGCAGTGAGCCGAGATGACACCACTGTACTCCAACGTCGGTGACAGAGCAAGACTCTGTCTAAAAAAATAGAATATATGCGCTGAGAGGAGCACACATATTAAAGGAATACATTTGGAAAATCAGAGAAGACTGTCAAAAAACAAACCCAAACGGTACAGGTTGATCTTCCCAAACCCTGGAGTGGACAGTTTATGAGCAGTTTTATTCAAATGATTCCTACAGGATCCCCCCCGAAAGCTGTTTCTAAAGCTGCAGGAACAATAAGACCATGAAGCAATGATCTGATTGAAGAGAACATGTTGTCAGCCCCCATACAAACACATACTCACTCACACACACACCCCTCAAACAGAAATGTCACGGGGCCTGTGTGGAATCGCATTTCCTAACTTTGTGTTCCCCAAGCAGCCCTACAGAGGCGGGGAAACTGCAAACTGACATATGAAATGGACCGCTATGCCGGGTTGAGACTTCTATAAACAAATGGCCCTTTTTATCTTCTGGAGGGGAAAAATAATCAATGTGGGCGACAATCAGAGCTTACCTCTTTTCAGCCACTTAAAGGGAAAATGGGGCTGGGCGTGGTGGCTCATGCCTGTAATCCTAGCACTTTGGGAGGCTGAGGTGGGAGAATCACTTGAGCTCAGGAGTTTGAGACCAGCTTGGGCAACGTAGTGAGATGAGACACTGTCTTTCTATCAAAAAAAAAATAAAAATAAAGGGAAAGTGGGCCAGCCCAGTAGCTCATGTGTATGTAATCCCAGCACTTTGGGAGTCCCAGGCGGGCGGATCACAAAGGCAGGAGACCAGCCTGACCAACATGCTGAAACCCTGTCTCTACTAAAAATGCAAAATTAGCCAGGCGTGGTGGCACACGCCTGTAATCCCATCTACTCAGGAGGCTGTGGCAGAATTGCTTGAACCTGAGAGGCGGAGGTTGCAGTGAGTGGAGATGGCATGATTGCACTCCAGCCTGGATGACAGTGAGACTCTGTCTCAAAAATAAAAAATAAAATAGGCCGGGCGCGGTGGCTCACACCTATAATCCCAGCACTTTGGGAGGCTGAGGCAGGCAGATCACAAGGTCAAGAGATGGAGACCATCCTGGCCAACATGGTAAAACCCCCTGTCTACTAAAAATACAAAAAAATTAGCTGGGTGTGGTGGCGTGCGCCTGTAGTCCCAGCTACTCGGGAGGCTGAGGCAGGAGAATTGCTTGAACCCGGGAGGCGGTGGTTGCAATGAGCCGAGGTTGCGCCACTGCACTCCAGCCTGGCACCTGGTGACGGAGTGAGACTCTGTCTCAAAAAATAAATACATAAACAAACAAACAAACAAATAAATAAATTAATTAATTAAAATAAAAAATAAAACAGAAATAAGTAAATAAAAGGAAAATGTGGTTTGGGCAACAGAGCGAGATCCTGTCTTTAAAAATAAATAAATAAATAAATAAATAAATAAATAAATGGAAAATGTGGCCTCACAGCTCTGTCTTGAACTTTATCACCCATGCTGGTCCCATCTCAGTTCAGAGGATCCCAGAAGATTACACTTCTGGCATCTTAGGTCATAATGGACACTAATGGTGCCACATGGCTACCAAAGGCACAGACTATAGGCATTTCATATTTTTTTTAGTGTCCTCTCTCAGGGAAACCTGAGGAAGCTTCTGGAAGCAAGAGGTCCTAAGATGTGCCTGAGCGACCCCTATCTTCATCCCAGAGGCCTCCTTAGACATCAGCATTTGGGGAAAAAGCTGTGGACATTTGCTGCAGCCTCCCCAGCTGGTCAGCATTATTAAAGTGGGGCACATCTGTTCTTGACTGTTAGCACAGAGAAGAGGAGGGGGTCAAGTGAGAGGAGAAAACCCCAGATGCTAGGACTGATCCCACCTAGTGCCAAGAGCAAATTGCCTCTAAGTTGGTGTCATGGACAAGTGCTTCATTAAGGGGCAGAGATTCGTCATCCAAATACACTTTCTTAGCCACTTCCCTCCTGCTGCCCTTCCCCTCCCCTCTCTCTTTTTAAAACTTCCCAGGTTCTAGCCAGTCTTGAGATTTATGACCTGTTTTGTTTTGTGAACACCCTAAGATCGTATTTGGGTGATGAGGAGCTGAGAGGTCTGCAGATAGCCTGTTGGTTGGAAAAGAGAATATAAAGTATAATGAATGCAGTCTATTTCCCAGTTGCTCTTTCATGGACATACATAAAGTTACACATGCCCCCGAGTGTGTGGCAAGCACATAGGGGCCTTTGAAAACACACAGCAATACGCTCAGAGACAGCACCCCCCGGACCCATGCACAGCGAGGCATCACATGGTTGCAAACACATGCAAAAGACCCACAGGCGTACGGGAGCATGTTCATGCACAAGCAGGCCCAACCAACATACAAAACTGGAAACAGATGCAAACCTATTTCCAACATCAGACCCAGATGGGGCTATACACCCCATTATGCACCCCCCTACTGCTACAGCCCCTCCAAAAAGTTGAAATGCACGGTGCTGGAAGGACCCCTTTAACTCCCTCTTCAGTTTCCCTTGCAATACGAATGTCTTCCAAATTGCAACCCTGAGACCCACAAACCACACCCCATTCTGCTTTTTTTTTTTTTTTAAGTTGACATGGAGTCTCGCTCAGTCACCAGGCTAGAGTGCATGATCTTGGCTCACTGCAACCTCCTACTCCTGGGTTGAAGTGATTCTCCTGCCTCAGCCTCCTGAGTAGCTGGGATTACAGGCACACACAACCAAGCCTGCCTAATTTTTGTATTTTCAGTAGAGACAGGGTTTCATCATCTTGGCCAGGATGGTCTCTATCTCCTGACCTCGTGAGCCACCCTCCTTGGCCTCCCAAAGTGCTGGGATTACAGGAATGAGCCACTGCGCCCGGCCTCTGCTTTCTTTATAAGAAGACCTCCAGGCCCATAACAAAGCAGAAAACTTCAAAAACAAAATCTATCAAGTTGGAAGCACGGGCCTGGCCCAAGACACTTGGGACGCTGTCCTCTCTGTCTTCACAGTGGCTTGCAGTAAACTTCCTGGAGGAGAATTGGCATCGCAAGGGTGTTACTGGAGACCTTAGCATGAAAGTGAACGCAAAGATAGATGACCCAGGGACACGTGATGGATAAAGCTCTTGACAGCCAGGACATGGAATTACAGGGGGTCTCCTTGAGAGACAAAATAAAAAAAAACTAGCCCAGTAATCTTCCTTCCACCCTTTTCTCTAAGATCTAATTACAGATGTCTTGACATTCCTTCTGCATAGAGTTTCCTTAAAAGATCTGCCAAGAAGAAACATTTGGAAACTGTGTTTTAGGTATAATCCGTCTGGGAGTCACTCCTGCTCACTTTGTCGTTAGATGACAAAACGTTTAATTACAGTGAGCGCAATGTATACCACATTTGGAAAACTGGATTCTTGACCCAAATAACGTACCCCATACTGACAACGGCCTTTTGGCAAAACTTGTGTCTCTGATCTCACATTAATTACTACACAAATATACTTATTGTGGGTACCGGGTTTATGGGATGGAGTCCTCTTGACACATGTTCACAATAAAAACACATTTTTTCGCCTTCCCCTGACCCTAAGGAAAAGAAAAAAGATTAACATTTTTCAAGATGCTGTTTTAATGACATGAAAATTGTCTGCTGAGTGTTCACTTGGCTTTTGTTCTTTTTCTCTTCTCCTTTTATTAAAAAGCTTTTCAAACCCAGCATTCCTGGTTTGTAATTGTTTTCTTTACTTTTGCTTTTATGCCGAGGGAGAGACAGATTAGATTAGATTAAAGACCAAGGGACACCTCGTGAACTACATTCCATCTAGAGGCAATTTGGTTGAGAGGGCTGATTGTGTGTGTGTGTGTGTGTGTGTGTCTGTGTGTGTGTGTGTGTCTGTGTGTGTGTGTGTGTCTGTGTGTGTGTGTGTGTGCGTGTTTCTTCTTGTGGCGGACTGGTGGTCTTTCTACAGATACAGGGTTCTGGTTTTTGGAAATGTGTTTATTCCTTTAGCCTTTTTCTCTTCAGAAGTCTGCAGCTTTGATTGTGGCCTGACTTTTAGGGGGTCTGTGGAAGTTTGGGGATCAGTAAATCTTCTTATGAAGTCTTCCCTTTTTGCATCTCGCCATTCTCAAAACTTTTTCAAAAAGCGGCAACACTGCCCTCACAAAGGACAGATGAAAGAAAGGGGTTCAAAGCCCCTCTCCCCTGGCCCCAGCGGCCCAATTGGTCTGATGATGTCACAGGGGTAACCACGGCAACAGGCCATGACATCATGACAAAAGGAAGACTGACCTTGGCCTGGAATTCAAAGGAAAAGCAGCTCATAAACTTCTAAAGCAAGCAGGAGATAAATATCCTTAGTCATAAAAGAACAAACGAAGTTTGGGGTGGGGGAATGGGGGAAAAAAAGCATGACCTTTTTTTTTAAATACAGTAAAATGTGTTGCCAAGTTTTTCAGAATGTGCTAGTGGCCATTTTGATGATGTGAACTAGACTTTAAAACAGAAAGAGGAAAAATGAATATGGTGAACCAGGGCTGCCGACAATATTAGATACAATCAGGTGAAACTTTTCCCTAAACCGTAATTGGTAAAATGGGGGAGAGGGGATGAACCAGACCAAAGCAAAACAACAGACAAATTCATTTCTGAGTGAGAGAAGGAACTAGATGCCAGGAGAAAGGGAGCAATCCAGGAATTGTACTTACTAAAAAGAGAATGTGCTCAAGGCAACATGGTACTCCAGACAGGATCCTGGGCCAGAAAAATGGATGAAATCTGAAGGTCTAGCGCTTAGTTAAGAGTAATGAACCAATGTTGGTTTCTCGATTTTTTTTTTTTTTTTTTTTGATATGGAGTCTCGAAGTGTTACCCAGGCTGGAGTGCAATGGTGTGATCTCAGCATACTGCATCCTCTGCCTCCCAGGTTCAAATGATTCTCCTGCCTCAGCAGCCCAAGTAGCTGGGATTACAGGTGCCTGCCACTACGCCTAGCTAATTTTTATATTTCTAGTACAGACAGGGTTTCACCATGTTAGTCAGGCTGGTCTCAAACCCCTGACCTCAGGTGAAATGCCCACCTCAGTCTCCCAAAGTGCTGGGCTTACAGGCGTGAGCCATCGTGTCCAGCCCAATGTTGGTTTCTTAGCTTAAAAGATATATATATAGGCCGGGCGCAGTGGCTGACGCCTGTAATCCTAGTACTTTGGGAGGCCGAGGTGGTTGGATCATCTGAGGTCAGGAGTTCAAGACCAGCCTAGCCATCATGGTGAAACCCCATCTTAAAAAAAAAAAAGGCATATATATCCTTTGAGGCAGGGTCTTGCTCTGTTGCCCAGGCTGGAGTGCAGTGGCGTGATCTTGGCTCACTGTAGCCTTCACCTCCTGGCTTCAAGCGATTCTCCTGTCTCAGCCTCCTGAGTAGCTGAGATCATAGGCATGCACCACCACACTTGGCTAATTTTTGTATTTTTAGTAGAGATGGGGTTTCTCCATGTTAGCCAGGCTGGTCTCGAACTCCTGATCTCAGATATCCTCCCACCTCAGCCTCCCAAAGTGCTGGGATAACAGGAGTGAGCCACCACCACACCCAGTCAATTTTATTTTTGAAATTGTATTTATTTTTATTGCCAGGGTCTCTCCACCTCCCAGGCTCAAGTGACTTTCCCATCCCAGCCTCTTGAGTAGCTGGAACTACAGGGGCACCTACCACTCTTGAATAATTTTTTATTTTTCGTAGAGATGGGGTCTTGCTATGTTGCCCAGGCTGGTCTCAATATCCTAAGCTCAAATGATCCTCCCACCTCAGCCTCCCAAAGTTTGGGGCTTACAGGCATGAGCTTCCATATTTGGCCTGCCTCCAGGAAACTTAAGGAGGTCTCCTGGGTCATTCAAGAAGGTGTTCTTGTCCTCAGAGTCTTTCATGAGTTTACTGGCCCAGTTTCACAAGAAAGCTTCTTTCTCTAGATGTCCTGAGGGTAGATTGACCACATAGCATGAGAAGCTTCTCTCCAGATGCCAGGAGGGGTGGTGAAATTGCACCAAACTGGGAATGGAGAACTCTGCTTTCACATGAACTTGCACGTGATATTGGGAAAGCCAGAACTTCATATTTTCTGGTCCACAAAACAGGGTCATTGGGCAATAGATAACAATGGTAAACAGACCTCATGTCAGGTGCAAGCTGAGGCCCTATCTGAAATTTAAAAACAACAACAACAATTTGCCTGGCTAATTTTTTTTAATTTTAATTTTGTAGTAACAGGATCTCATTATGTTACCCAAGCTGGTCTCAAACTCCTGGGCTCAAGTGATTATCCTGCCTCAGCCTCACAAGTAGCTAGCTGGGATTATAAACATGTACTACCCAGCCTGGCTCCTTAGGTATAAATCTGTATTAACTGATGGAGACTGGCTAGGGCCCTCTGTAGAGCCTGGGATCAATGATGAGAAATGTGGTGATCCATTAGTAATGTCTGCCATGGATCTGGGTTTGGGAAATGGACGCATGCGTTTGCTATTCCAAGCCCCTGCACACTTAGGCCTAGCCCCTCTGGGGCCAGCTAGTCTAGACAGATTCTTGTGTCTCCAGCAACATCCGTGTGGTACAGTAGACAGAACACAGTCCCTGGAGTCATCCAGCAATGGCTTTCAATCCTGGCTTTCTCCATGTACTTGTGACAAATGGCTCAGGGCATTTGGTAAATATGAAATGCAATGTGTGAAGCTCTGTGCATACCCACTGCCATCTGGGGGAGACAGACAAGTTAACAGGCAACAAAACCACACTGTGCTGAGTGCTACAATAACAGGAAGAGTGTTCTCGGAGTAGAGTAGGGGGACCCGATTTACACCTGAGGGGCGGGCAAGGAAGACTTCCTGATGGAAGTGGTATCTAAGCTGATTTGTTGTTGTTGAAGTTGTTAGACGGCCTCACTCTGTTGCCTAGGCTGGAGTGCAGTGGTGCAATCTCAGATCACTGCAACCTCCACCATCTGAGTTCAAGTGATTCTCTTGCCTCAGCCTCCTGAGTAGCTGGGATTACAGATACCCACCATCACACCTGGCTAACTTCTGTATTTTTAGTAGCGATGGGGTTTCACCATGTTGGCCAGGCTAGTGTCAAACTCCTGGCCTCAAGTGATCCTCCCGCTTTGGCCACCCAAAGTGCTGGGATTACAAGCGTGAGCCACCACACCTGGCCATCTAAGCTGACTTCTGAAGGATGAGTTAAGCAGCATCCTGGAGAAGGGAGCAGGGTGAGATGAGGATAGAGTTTGGTTGGGCTTAGATCACGTAGGGCCTGAGAGCCTTGCTGTGAATTTCAGCTTGATTTCAAGGGCCATGAGGAGCCATTGAGGAATTTTATGAAAGAGAGTTTTATTAACAAAAACTTTTTCTGGTTTAAGAGATAGATTTAGGTGAGGGAAAAACTGAGGAGGCTCTTTTTAGAATCCAAGCAAGAAATGATGACACTTATACTAGAAAATGGAGCACAGAGAGGCAGACCATTGAGGGATGTTCAAGGGATTGAATGGATGTGGGGGCACCCGGTACTTAGATCTCTGAACCTCAATTTCCTCATTTGTTTGAAGTCATTGTGAGGCTTAAATGAGATGATGTGTGTACAGGGCTCAGCATGGTTCCTGGTACATTGTAGGTGCTCAATAAAGGCTAACCATATCCATTATGTCTCAAAAGTTCAGTAATTTAATTTTTATTTAACAAATGGTAAAACTGAGGCCCAGAGAAGGACAGTGAAATGACAAGCATCATTTTCCCTTCCTATTCTCCAGCCAGCTGGATGCCTGGGGACTTCCTTTTGGTCAGAGGAAAATAAGGTCTCTGTACTGTGTTCAATTGTGTCTCTCAAAAATATATATGTTCAGACTGGGAGTGGTGGCTGATGCCTGTAATCCCAACACTTTGGGAGGCTGAGGCGGATAGATTACTTGAAGTCAGTAGTTTGAGACCAGCATGGCCAACATGGTGAAATCCCATCTCTACTAAAAATACAAAAATAAGCTGGGCACGGTGGCAGGTGCCTGTAATCCCACTACTTGGGAGACTGAGGCAGGAGAATTGTTTGAACCCAGGAGGTAGAGGTTGCAGTGAGCTGAGACTGAGCCATTGCACTCCAGCCTGTTTGACAGGGCAAGACTCTGCCTCAAAAAAAAAAAAAAAAAAAAGCAAAGTTTAAGTCCTAACCTGTATACCTGTGAATGTCACCTTATTTGGAAATAGGGTATTTGCAGACATAATTAAGGCAGATCATTAAGAGATGTTCAGGGGACTGAATGGTTGTGGGGGCACACATTACTTCGATATCTGAGCCTCAGTTTCCTCATTTGTTTGAAGTCATTGTGAAGTTTAAATGCGATGATGTGTGAGCAAGTCTCAGCATGGTTCCAGGTATACTGTAGGTGCTCAATAGGAGGATTAGGGTGGCTTCTAATCTAATGACTGGCATTCTTTGTTTTTTTGTATTTTTTTTTTAATTTATTTATTCTTTTTTTTAGAGACAAGGGTTTCATCATGTTGGCCAGGCTAGTCTTTAACTCCTGACCTCAGGTGATCTGCCTGCCTTGATGTCCCAAAGAGCTGTGATTACAGGCGTGAGCCACCATGCCTGGCCTATTTTTTGTTTTTTTGTTTTGTTTTGTTTTGAGTGGGAGTCTCACTCTGTCACCCAGACTGGAGTGGAGTGGCATGATCTCAGCTCACTGCAACCTCTGCCTCCCAGGTTCAAGCAATTCTCCTTCCTCTGCCTCCTAAGTAGCAGGGATTACAGGTGCACACCACCACACCCAGCTAATTTTTGTATTTTTAGTAGAGACAGGGTTTCACCATATTGGCCAGGCTGATCTGGAACACCTGACCTCAAGTGATCCACCCGCCTTGACCTCCTAAAGTGCTGGGATTATAGGCGTGAGCCACCGCGTCCAGCACCAGCATTCTTATAGGAAAAGAGAAATGGACGCAGAGGTACACAGAGAGAACACCATGTGAAGACGGAGGCAGAGATTGGAGTCATTCTTATCCACAAAGCTGAAGAAGTCCAAGGATTGCCAGTAACCACAGAACCCAGGAGGGAAGCAAGGAATAGATTCTCCCTGAGAGCCTCAAAATAGAAACCAACCCAGTGAACACCTTGATTTCTGACTTCCGAGCTCCAGAACCGCAAGAGAACTCATTTCTCTTGTTTTAAGTCACCTGATTTGTGAATTTCCTATACTTTATTATGGCAACTCTGGGAGACAAACACAGTCCTCTAAGAAGGTGTCTCGCTCTCAGATTTTATCAGCCATTGTCACTGTGCTGGACCTAGGCTCTAGGAGGTGGTTCGGAAAGGAGAGATGGCGGCCATGTGAGAGGACAGAGTGCTCAGGAGCCTGGGCGTGGCATCACAGGATTTCTCCGCGTCACCTTAGCTGGTGACATGGTTTCCTGTGCGTCAGCCCTTGGAGATGTCCAGCGTAAGTCAAAGCCTTTGTTCCCTACCATAACCTTGAGGGATGACTAAGTAGAGAAGAAGGCAGGCTGTGGGCTGGGGGAAATGGTCAGTGCAACTACAAATGAGAGCTTGTTCCTGGCTCAAGGGGAGAACAAGGCAGAAAAACAACAACAGTAATTACCATTCCCTGTTGCTTCCCTGTACCAACCTCCCCTCTGCCTCCACCCGGATGATCCTGTCCTCACCCTGCACCCATTCTTCCCCAACATGTGCTTTATTATTTTTTTAAGCCCACTTTATGGAGAAATCTAACTAACACAAAATAAAACACACCAATTGTGTGTGTACCGTTCAATACATTTTGATAAAATGCTTATCAAATCCTACCTGATGATACAACGTTTATCAAAACAGAGTGTTGTGTAACCACCAACAGAATCAAGATATAGAACATTCTTCACTCCCTAAAACTTCCCCTCTACACTCCCCAGCCACCTACCCGCCCCCACCCATTCTCTCTGGCTTCTGGTGACCACTGATCTGCCTTTTGTCGCTGTAGATGAGAATGATCATTTCTATCCTTTCATAGAAATGAAATTGCCCAGTAGAAACGTGTTTATATCTGGTATTACTTTTGGTTCAGCATAAAGTTTTTGAACTCAGCTTTCATGCTATTGCAGGGATCAATGGTTTATTTTTATTGACGTGTAGCATTTCCATTATAGGAGAGTACGACAGTACAGTCATTGACCTGTGGATGGACATTTATTTCCACTCTTTCCTCTTATGAATAACGCTGGTAGGAGCATTCAAGTGTAAGTCCTGACCAGTCTCGGTGGCCATGCCTGTACTCCTAGCACTTTGGGAGGCTAAGGCAGAAGAGAGGCTTGAGGCCAGTCTGGTCAACATAGCGAGATCCCATCTCTACCAAAAACATGAAAAAAAACTTCATTTTTCGTGTGCGCTGGTAGTCCCAGCTACTTGGGAGGCTGAGATGGGAGGATCACCTGAGCCTAGAAGTTCGAGGCTACTGTGAGCTGTGATTACACCACTGCACACTGGGCAATGCAGTGTGGAGTGAAGTGATGCAATCATAGCGCTGCAGAGTAAGACCCTGTCTCTAATTAAAAAAAAATAGTGTAAGCCTTTGTGGACATATGATTTTCTTGTTGGGTAGATACTGAACAGTGAAATTGCCGAGATGTATGGTAAGTATATGTTTAACTTTTTACCCCAATATGAGCAATTTAAGAGCTAAAACAATGTACCTTCTAGAAGAAAATACACTAGAAAATTATTGTGACCTTGGGCTAGAGAAGATTTCTTAGTGCAAGAAAAGTATAAACCACAAAGTAAAAATAAATGACTTCGTCAAGATATAAAACTTCTGTTCTTTGAGAGACCCTGTTAAAGAAAATGAAAAGGCAAGTCATAGTCTAGGAGACGCTATTTGTAAATCATATTTGACAGAGGCTATGTATCAGAATATTAAAAGAACTTCTGTGTGTCACTAATCAGAAGATAAATAACCCAATTAAAAAATGGGGGCTGACTGGGTGCAGTGGCTCTCGCCTGTAATCCCAGCACTTTGGGAGTCCCAGGTGGGTGGATCACTTGAGGCCAGGAGTTCGAGACCAGCCTGGTCATCATGGTGAAACCCCATCTCTACTAAAATTAGCTGGGTGTAATGGACTGTGCCTGTAATCCCAGCTACCTGTGAGGCTCAGATAGAGGAATCTCTTGAACTCATGCCACTGCACTTCAGCCTGGGCAACAGAACAAAAAGAAATCTGTCTCAAATAAATAAATAGATGGGGGCGGGCGGCCAGGTGTGGTGGCTCATGCCTGTAATGTAGCACTTTTGGAGTCCAAGGCTGGATTACAGGCGTGAGACAGATGTGGTGGCTCACTTGGGAGGATTGCTTGAGCCCAGGACTTTGAGACCAGCCTGGGTAATACAGTCAAACCCTGTCTTTACAAAATTAAAAAACGTAGGTGGGTGTGGTGGTGTGCCCCTGAGGTCCCAGCTCTACAAGAAGCTGAAGTGGGGAGATCACTTGAGTCTAGGTGGTCAAGGACGCAGTGAGCCGAGATCACACCACTGCATTCCAGCATGAGTGCAGAGCGAGACCCTGCCTCAAAAAATAAAATAAAGTAAAATAAAATAAATGGGCAAAGGAATTTTCAAGACACTTCAGAGAAGAAGCTATATAAATAGTCAAAAAGCACCTTAAAAAAAAACTCTACATCGTTAATCATGAGGAAAACAAAAATTAAAACCACAATGCAGTACGACTCATAATGTGATACCACAGCAGCGGCTGAAATAAAGACTGGTCATTCCAGTGTTGAGGAAAATGGGGAGCAACGGGAATGTTCCGACTCCACTGGTGGGAATGCAAACTGAGGTCACCACCGCGGGAGAACGGGAGAACATTTGTCAGTTTCTTCCAACCGTTTGCTTTTGTAATTCAAAACATGAACGCAGCTTTTAAAATCCTCCGGTGGTCTCACATGGCATTGAAATAAAACCCAAACCTTGTTTTCTTATTTTTAAATTTTTTTAAAAATTTTAATTATGCATCTAAACTTTGATCTGTGTCCTGCAAAGCCTCTAGTTCACGCCCCTGCAGCCACACTGCACCTGGTTCTGATCTGTAAGTGGAAAAGGCACCTTGGCTCTTTCCTCCGCCTGGTGCTCTTTCCTCAGCCCTTCCTACAGTGGACTCCATGACCAGGTCTCTCCTCGGATGTCCTCTCTGTACAAAGAGCTGTGCTGAACGCCATATCAGAAGGTGTCCCTGTCCCTCACCATGTCCTTTACTGTGTCTTATTTATCTCTGAAAATCTCCTGTGAATTTGCCTGCCATCTGCCTCCGCTCTCCCAACTCTCCCAGTGAGGAAGAAAGCTCCAGGACAGCGGGAGCACGGTTTCTCTGTTTAGTACTGTGCCCTGTAACACAGCTCCCAGCACACAGTAGGACCTTCGTAAGTGTTGAATCCCATAAGTGTCTCCCATAGGGATAAAGAAAATACAGATGGTTGATGGCAGAACTGGGATTCAAACCTAGCTCTCTCTGGCTGGCTTCCCTTCCCTTCCCCTTCCTTCCTTCCTTCCTTCCTTCCTTCCTTCCTTCCTTCCTTCCCTCCCTCCTTCCTTCCTTCCTTCGAATTCCACTCTTGTCACCGAGGCTGGAATGCGGTGACACAATCCCGGCTCACTGCAACCTCCGCTTCCTGAATTCAAGCAATTCTCTGCCTCAGCCTCCCGAGTAGCTGGGATTACAATCACCCGCCACCACACCTGGCTAATTTTGTTTTTTTAGTAGAGGTGAGGTTTCACCATCTTGGCCAGGCTGGTCTTGAACTTCTGACGTTGTGATCACCTGCCTTGTGATCACCTGCATTGTGATCCACCCGCCTCGGCCTCCCAAAGTGTGGGATTACAGGCGTGAACCACTGTGCCCTGGCCTCTCTGGCTTTAAAGACATAGTTCTGGCTGGGCACAGTGGCTCATGCCTGTAACCCCAGCATTTTGGGAGGCTGACTCCTTTAGCCCAGGAGTTTGAGACCAGCCTGGGCAATACAGCCAGACACCATCTCTACAAAAAAAAAAAGCTGGATGTAGTGGTAGGTGCCTCAGCTACTTGGGAGGCTGAACTGGGAGGGTCACTTAAGCCTGGGAGGTCAAGGTAGCAGTGAGCCATGAGGGTGCCACTGTGCTCCAGCCTGGGTGACAGAGCAAGACCCTGTCTCAAAACAACAACAAAACCTCCAAAACAAACAAAACAAAACAAAAAAAGACTTTTCTAAAACATCCTGCTGTACGTCATAAATATATGCAATTTTTATTTATTTGTTTATTTTTGAGAAAGGGTCTCACTCTGTGTGTCGTCCAGGCTAGAGCGTAGTGGCACGATCTTGGCTCACTGGAACCTCCACCTCCCAGGTTCAAGCAATTCTTCTGCCTCAGTCTCCCGAGTCACTGGGATTATAGGCATGTACCACCAGGCCTGGCTAATTTTGGTATTTTTACTAGAGACAGTGTTTCACCATGTTGCCCAGGCTGGTCTCAAACTCCTGACCTCAAGTGATCCCCCAGCCTAGGACCTCCCAAAATGTTGGGATTACTTGTGTGAGCCGCCACCGGTGCCTGGCCAATTTTTATTTTTTGTTTAAAAAGTAAGTTCAAAGGAGATCAGGTTTTGCCAGTAAATTCATTATGGAAATAACTACCACTTTCCAGAGTTCTGGGCTGTTGGAATTGTGAATATGGGCCTGAAGACCTGTGCTGAATTATTCCTTCACAAATGAAGAAGCCCTCTGGGTAAAGAATCTGGGGTCCTTGTTCAAAGTGCAACTTTGACAATGATAGAATTGTGATGATTTAAAAAAGACAGAGTTCTTGAAGCTCACAGTCAAGGTGGGGCTGAATTCCTGCAAGGCCTGACCTTGATTCCAACCTTAGAGAACAAGACTCTCCTGCTCGTCAAATGAGGGCAGATCCCAGAGGGAAAAGGCCAAGTTAGGCTCCCAGAATGAGAGTAGCCTGAAGGGGAGCCCAGAGTGCATTACTGCCAGGACACGAGGAGCTCAGCTGTGACTGCAACACTTTCCTCTCCCACTTTGAAGTCAGGGAGTGGAACAGGGAATTGCTGAGTCTCTTACCCATTTTCCATAGGAGGAGTGAAAGATCGTAGGGGGGATACAGGTCAGGGACAGGGCTGAGGACAAGGGGGCTGTTTCCATGTTGGGGTGCAGTTGTCAGAGTTTGAGCTGGACCTCGGAGCTCACCTAGTCCAGTTCCCTATTCCACAAATGGGGAAACTGAGGCCCTGAGGTGGAGGCAGAAGAACAATGGAAGCCTGGGCAGGTCCTCAGAGTAAGGAAGGGCAGGATTTTACTGAACTTTGGTGCAGTTTTTCTCCTTCCTTTCTTCTTTCCCTTTTTCCTTCTTTCCTTCTTTCCCTTCTTCCTTCCTTCCTTCTTTCCCTCCCTCCTTCCTTCCTTCCTCCCTCCTTCTCTTCCTCCCTCCCTCCTTCTCTTCCTCCTTTCCTTCCTTCTTTCCCTCCCTCCCTTCTTCCTTCCTTTCTTCCTTCCTTCCTTCCTCCCTCCCTCCGTCCTTCTCTTCCTTCCTCCCTCCCTCCCTTCCTCCCTCCCTTCCTTCTTTCCTCCCTCCCTTCCTTCTTTCCTTCCTTCCTTCCTTTGTCCCTTCCTCCCTCCATCTCCCTCCCTCCCCCCTCTTTCTTTCTTTCTTTCTTCTTCTTCTTTTTTTCTTCCTTTCTTCCTTCCTTCCTTCCTTCCTTCCTTCCTTCCTTCCTTCCTTCCTTCCTTCTTCCTTTCTTTCTTTCAGGATAGGGGGCTTTTTCTGTCTTCCATGCTTGAGTAGAGAAACACGATCATAGTTCACTTCAGCCTTGAACTCCTGGGCTCAAGCAATCCTCCCACCTTAGCCTCCTGAGTAGCTGGGACCACAAGTACACACTACCGTGCTTGGTTTGGTGCAATCTTTCTGAGCAGAGACCTTAGTAGAAGTGTGGAGCCTGAAAAGCAGGCAGTGAGCAGGTGGTTGAGAGCTTGGGGTCAGCCAGACCGAATTTTAGATTTGGCTTTGCCAATTACCTGTTTGGAACCTTGAGTAAAGACTTCTTCCTCTCTGAGCCTCAGTTTTCTCATCCGTAGAATGGGGATGATAACACTAATAGTCATTTTGTAGGATTCCTAACTTCATTAAATGAGAAAATACATGTTACTTAGCTCTCTGCCTAGTGCTTGGCAGGTGCCTAATAAATGGTGCCAGTTAGGATTATTATTGTCATTACACCTTCTAGAGCTGAAGTGCGGTTGGCAGAGTGGTTGAAAGAAAGCTGGAGTGAGGGAGATGTTAGTTAACTGTAGACTGGGAGTCTCCAGAAATCCAAATTCAGCATTTGGAGCAGAAAACCCCACCGGGAGACCCCCTCATCTGACCTGAGAATTTCCAGAGTGCTTCCCTGGGACCCAGGTAATCTAATTCTGGGGAAGGAAGGAGGATAGCTAATCGGTCATCAAGGCACCATTGAAGAGGAAAGACCCAGGAATTTTGTTCTTCCATGTCAATCAAGATGGAGACTTCAGGCTGGTTACTGAAGCTGTCAGTTGATCTCTGTAAAAATGCGAAGGCTCGTAGTCCCTCTCTCGCAGGACTGTGGTGACAATGAAACAAAGAGAGGTATATACAAGAACCAAGCACGGCCCCCACACTCAGGAGACCTTGGTGCAACGGAAGTGGGTGGGCCGCAGCAGCCGCTGCCTTCGCTCCTCGTAAGCGGCTGGAGTTTCTGAAGTTGCCCACTTGGCTCCAGAAGAGAAAGACTCAGAGACATGTTAAGCTGTCTGGACATGCCTGAACTTGCAGACACCATTTTGAATCCAGGAGGCCCTTGACTGAAAGGAGAGCATTCAGGGAAAATGCATTTGTGCAACTTGTAACTCTATCTAGATCAGGGCTGATTTTTTTCCAGCCCAGGGAGGGGAACGGGAGTCTTTGGGTTGTGAGCTTTACACATTATTGATCTCATCTGCTTGTCACAATCGTCTGGAAGATAGGCCAGTGAGATGCTAATTTTCTCAAGACCCCAGAAGAGGTCAGCTGGTGACTTCAAGGAGACTGCATCCAAGGGAGGGATGGAGGATAAGGGATTACCACAATCTTGCAAGGAATTAGGCCCCCAGGCTAGAGAGACAGGTCTTGGGCATTTATTCCAACAACCAAGCAAGCATATAAGCACATACCGCGATGGGAGTTATTTATTTGTTTATTTCTGGCTTCCTGGGGGTCTCCCAAGATGCTGAATGAAGCAGGAAATTAAAACTTATCAAAGACAATGGGGAACAAAGAAGGAAGCTAACAATGTGCTCCCACTATGCGCCACAAATCCTATAAAGTAGGACTATGGATGCCCATTTGACAGATGAGGAAGTGGAGGTTTAGAGCTGTTAAATGTCTTGCCCAAAGGCCACCTAGCTGTTAAGACTAGAAAGCAGGGATTGGCTTCTATTCCGCAAGGAAAAGATTCTTCCTTCCACTCCCATTTTAACTAAATAATATGTATCACCTATGAGGAGTGTATACTAGGGGTTCCCTCCACCTCTCTGGCCCCTGTTTACATCTCCTGCAACTCTTGCCCTTGTTCTGTGGGTCTAGGTTACCCCATCTTCTTTCCCTTTGAATAATCTCTCTTCTCCCGACTCCCTTTTTTTGTTTGTTTTTGTAGAGACGGAGTCTCACTGTTGCCCAGGCTGGAGTGCAGTGGCTCGGTCTTGGCTCACTGCAACCTCCACTTCCTAGGTTCAAATGATTCTCCTGCCTCAGCCTCCCAAGTAGCTGGGACCACAGACGCACACCACCATGCCCAGCTAATGTTTGTATTTTGAGTAGGGACAGGGTTTCACCATGTTAGCCAGGCTGGTCTTGAACTCCTGACCTCAGGTGATCCACCTGCCTTGGCCTCCCAAAGTGCTAGGATTACAGGCATGAGCCATTGCACCCAGTTGTCTGATTCTATTAATGTCTCTGCACTGCACTAGACTTTAACCTCCATGAAAGTAGAGAGCTTGGCCGGGCATGGTGGCTCATGCCTATAATCTGAGCACTTTGGGAGGCCAAGGTGGGTGGATTGCTAGAGCCCAGGAGTTCGAAACCAGCCTGGGCTACCTAGTGAGACTCCTGTCTTTATTATTATTATACTTGCAAAATAATAATCATGAAAGAAAGTAGAGAGCTTATCTGTCCTGTCCACGACTACATCCAAATATTGGTGGAAAAGGATGGAAGTTCCCTAGAAGACCCCAGCCAAGGGAAAGAATTCATGAACACACAAGCAAGGGGGAGACAGAGGAGCCCAGAGAGGTGGGCGGTCTCCAAGATGCCCTAGAAAGAACCCTTGTCACGCCTCCTGTCCTAGCTGCTCAGATTTCAGGCAAAGGTGAAGGGCCAGACGTTCTCCAGGGCTCCCGCTATGAAGCCAGTATGTATTTTGTATGCCATGTGTTCATGTTTTTCCCTTTGAAGACTGCCTGGGAAAGGCTAACAGTCATGGAAGTAACAAACATACTGTCTTCTCTTCTCTTGCCAAAAGCAATCTTTAATCACCCTACCAAGTAATGGGCTCAGAATAGCATAATGGAAACAAAGTACTTAAAATACTTGCTTGGGTGGATAAACACAGCAGAGGAAAAAAAAAAAAAGTCTTACATGTCCAGCCCCATCCTTTTTATTGTATACACAGCGAGGAGATGTGGAAGGAAGAGAAGAAATCCCTCCAGAACAAACAACTGTAAATATACAGAACATACATATTTTAAAGGGCAGCATGGTGGTTTGTCTGTCCTAAGGATATCTTTATATTTGTGGTCCCTCCCAAACCCCCCTTTTTCTTTTAACCAAGTGACAAAAAATAAGTCTGATATAACCATCCAGTGGAAGGGAGTTCTCAGAGTCTTTGAACAGGGTCTTTTTCTTTTATTGCCCAGGCTGGAGTGCAGTGGCATGATCTCAGCTCACTGAAACTTCTGTCTCCTGGGTTCAAGCAATACTTCTGCCTCAGCCTCCTGAAGAGGCTGGGATTACGGAAGTGTCACCAAGCCTAGCTAATTTTTGTATTTTTAGTAGAGACAGAGTTTCCCCATGTTGGTCTGGCTGGTCTTGAACTCCTGACCTCATGATCTGCCCACCTTGGCCTCCCAAAGTGCTGGGATTACAGGTGTGAGCCACTGCGCCCGCCTGGCAGAACAGGGTCTTTTTCAAATCTCTTTAGTTGTGGGGAACATTAGGAGACAGTAACATTAGGAAAATTAGGGTAGGTGGCATTGGGCAAAGACCCTTGTGAAACTGAGTGTTAAATTTGTGCTCAGAAGGCAGGACTCTTTTGCTGACGCCTACTTTTGCTAAAGTCAAAGCCAGAAGGAAGTGGCAAATCTCTGGGTTATATAATTCGGGCTGCTGGTTGGGTGCGGTGGCTCACTCCTGTAAACCCAGCACTTTGTGAGGCTGAGGTGGGAGGACCATTTGAGCCCGGGAGTTTCAGACCAACCTGTGCAACATAGTAAGATTCTGTCTCCTTTATCTTAAAAAATTTATTAGAAATATAAAAAATAAAAAATAAGGCCAGATGCGGTGGCTCACGCCTGTGATCCTAGCAGTTTGGGAGGCCAAGGCAGGCAAATCACAAGGTCAGGAGATCGAGACCATCCTGGCTAACATACTGAAATCTCATTTTTACTAAAAATACAAAAAATTAGTCGGGGGTGGTGGCAGGCGCCTGTAGTCCCAGCTACTCGGGAGGCTGAGAGAGGAGAATCACTTGAACCCGGGTGGCAGAAGTTGCAGTGAGCCGAGATCACACCACTGCACTCCAGCCTGGGCCACAGAGCTAGACTGTCCCAAAAAATAAATAAATAAATGAAAGAATTCAGGCTGCAGCCTCCTAGTGGGATGTCCAGTGTGATATTACAGAAAACAGATATTTAAGCCACAATGATAGACTCTTGAAATTATCACCTCCTCCAGGGAGTCTTTCTAGATTTCCTCAGTTGGAATTCCTCTCTCTTTATCAGAAGAGGAACAAGAACCAGGCTGTGCCTACAACTTAAAAACTGTAATCTTGGCTGGGCGTGGTGGCTCACGCCTGTAATTCCAGCACTTTGGGAGGCCGACGTGGGTGGATCACCTGAGATCAGGAGTTCGAAACCACACTGACCAACAATGTGAGACCTCCTCTCTATTTTGAAAAAACAACAACAAAAACAAAACAAAAAAACTGTAATCTTGAGCAAATTATTTATTTTCTCTAAACTTTAGCTTTCTTATCTGTAATGTGTAGACAAATAGAGAAATGCATAGCATGTGATCAGTTTCTAACTCAGAGCACTTAGCCCAGTTTGCTGTGAAAATTGTCAGAACCCAAAATGGAGTCACTGATATTAAGAAAACCCTAACAAATAGAGCTGGGGAAGGGCGTGTAGAGAGGCTTCTCCAGCTTGTATGCCTGATAACAAAAACATCATGAAAGACTGCAAATACCACAACCTTGCACAAAGGCCACTGCAACCTTAACACACAAAAAATTACTTTTGCAAGGTCATCTGCCCAGCGACTGCCTGTCTAACTTCAGACCAGCATCATCCTTGTTATTGATCTTTGTAGCCAAGGATAATTATTTCAAAACAATTATGTAATCCTCCTCATTTTTGTCCTTTAAAAACCTTTGTCTTCCTTTACCTCTCTGAACACGCACATGGTTTATTATGGTATGCACATTCCCATTGCAGTGCTCTACTTCCAAATAAACGTCTTTTCTTTCAGAGAGCTTCTCTCTGTTATTTAGATTGACATTGCCTAAAAGTCAGAATTAACTGGCTGGGTGCGGTGGCTCACGCTTGTAATCCCAGCACTTTAGGAGGCCAAGGCGGGAGGATCACAAGGTCAGGAGTTCGAGACCAGCCTGGCCAATATGATGAAACCCCATCTCTACTAAAAATACAAAAATTAGCCAGATATGGTGGCATGCGCCTGTAGTGCCAGCTATTTGGGAGGCTGAGGCAGGAGAATTGCTTGAATCCGGGAGTCGAAGGTTGTATGAGCTGAGATTGTGCCACTGCACTCCAGCTTGGGTGAAAAAGTGAGACTTTGTCTCAAAAAAAAAAAAAAAAAATGGAATTATCCAAGTGTGTCTCAGGGTGTCCTTGAAGTAGATAAGGTGCCCTTGAAGGCCAGAATATGGTTGGTATGTTTGAAGAAGAGCAAGGAGGCCACAGGGGCTGGAGGCAGAGTGGTTGAAAGGATTCAATTGTCATTGAAAAGGACACATTCAAATGTTGGTATGAGATGAGGAGGCCAGAGGGTTGGGGATGGGGGAAAGCCCAGATCCTGCAGAACTTGTGAACTGTTAAGAGCTTGGGTTTTGTTTTTATAGAGATGGGGTCTCATACATTGCCCAGGCTGGTCTTGAAGTCCTGGGCTTGGCCAGGCATGGTGACTCACACCTGTAATCCCAGCACTTTGGGAGGCCTAGGTGGGAAGATTGCTTGAGGCCAGGAGTTTGAGACCAGCCTGGGCAACATGGCAGAAACCCTGTCTCTACTAAAGCATAAAATAAAAAACTATCTGGGCATTGTGGCACTCATCTGTAATCCCACCTACTCAGGAGGCTGAGGTGCGAGGATGCCTTGAACCAGGGAGGCGGAGGTTGCACCACTACATTCCATCCTGGACAATAGAGCCAGGCCTTGACTCAAGAAATAAACAACAACAAAAATAACCTCCTGGGCTCAAGCAATCCTCCCGCCTTGGCCTCCCAAAGTGCTGGGATTACAGGCGTGAGCCACCACACCCGGCAGGAAGTTATTTTGAACAAGAAGCAACATATATCCCTTACCACCTTCCCCCCACCCACCCCAAAGATTTTATTAGGAAAACAAGCTGGGGAAGTGGACATGAAACTAGCATTTTCCCCCTGGACTATTGGGTCCTCTCCACTGTGTTACACCCTTTTATATACATTGTCTACTGTGTTCCTCACAATAATACTATTTTCTTCTTTTACTTCTTTTTTATTAATAGATGGGGTGTTGCTGTGTTGCACAGGCTGGAGTACAGTGGCACCATCATGGCTCACCACAGCCTCCAACTTCCTGGCTCAAGCCACCCTCCCACATCAGCATCTCAAGTGGCTGGGACTACAGGTGCCTATCACCACACCCAGATAATTTTTTGAAGTTTTTGTAGAACTGAGGTCTCGCTATGTTGCCCAGGCTGGTCTCAAGCTCCTGGCCTAAAGCAATCCTCCTGCCTCAGCCTCCCTGAAATAGAAGAGCTGATCAAGAAGTTGATAGCCCATGAATGCCGGTCAGCCCGTTTAACCCTCGTAGTCTAGGGTACAGGGGATCCAAAATATCATAGGAAGTTTGATGATTGAGATTCCGATGCCCCCAAATCCACGGGCATCTGGGTCTTTATGTGGGCAATTGGGCATGTGGTGACAAGCTGACACATTTATCTCCTTCTAGAAGAAGTTCTTCTCTGCCCTAGAGCAAGGTGGAAAGATTCGGGACAGCCAAAACCAAAACTGGGTTGGACTCTCCCAGCTCTGTTTTGGGATAAATCACTTTGTTTTGGGATAAGTCACTTAATCTTCCTAAATTGTGGAAGTTTTCTAGATCTTTTATAGTTGTAAAAATAGTAATGGGTTTGTTGGAGGATTCAACGAGATAATGGAAGTAAATAGCTTAGTAGGCTGCCAGGCACTTACCACGTTCTCAGTTGAGGTTAGCTTTCACTGTTGGTAGTGTCAGCAACATACTCATTCAGCCACGTATTTATGAAACAAGAATGTTTTGAGTGCACTGTCTTCCAGGTGCCATTCGAGGTTCTGGCATTCCGTGGGGAATAAAGTAAAATCCCTGTACTGCAGTGTGGAGAGATAGACAATAAACAAATGTATACTGTGTTACCCAGTGATCAAAAACATGACATTTGGCCGGGTGCAGTGGCTCATGCCTGTAATCCCAGCACTTTGGGAAGTCAAGGTGTGCAGGACAAATCACTTGAGCCCCAAAGTGTGAGACCAGCCTGGGCAAGATAGCGAGGGCCCATCTCTACAAAAGTTTTTTTTAAAAAAATTAGCCATGGCTCATGCCTGTAATCCCAGCACTTTCGGAGGCCAAGGTGGAAGGATCACGAGGTCAAGAGATGGAGACCATCCTGGTCAACATGGTGAAACCCCACCTTTACTAAAAATACAAAAATTAGCTGGGCGTGGTGTTGCGTGCCTGTAGTCTCAGCTACTCAGGAGGCTGAGGCAGGAGAATTGCTTGAACCCGAGAGGCGGAGGTTGTAGTGAGCCGAGATCGCACCACTGCACTCCAGCCTGGTGCCTGGCAACGGAGCGAGACTCTGTCTCAAAGAAAAAATTAGCCAACTGTGGTGACCTGCACATATGGTCCCAGTTACTTGGGAGGCTGAAGTGGGAGGATCATTTGAGCCTGGAAGGTTGAGGCTGCAGTGACCTTTGACGGTACCACTGCACTCCAGCATGGGCAACAGAGCAAGACCCTATCTCCAAAAAATAAAAAAATAAAAAAAGTTTGAGAGGGTTCAATTGCCATTGAAAAGAACACATTCAGATGATGGCATGAAATCAGGCCAGAGAGTTGGGGATGGGGGAAGGGCCAGATCCTGCAGAATTTGAGGACTGTTAAAAGCTTTGGTTTTGTATCTGAATAATGTTACTTCTTGTTATTTTAAACAAGAAGTTATTCCCTTACCAGCCCCTACATTCTCTTACCACCCCCCACTATAAAAAGTTTCAAGTTTATAGAAAAGTTGAAAAATTATATGACATCTGTATGAATTCTATACTTAACATTGTGTTATATTTGCTTTATCACACATCTACCCATTTACTCATCAATTAATTAATTAATTAATTAATTATTTTTGAGACAAGGTTTCACTCTTGTGTCCCAGGCTGGAGTGCAATGGCATGATTTTGGCTCACTGCAACCTCTACCTCCCAGGTTCAAGTGATTCTCCCACCTCAGCCTCCCAAGTAGCTGGGATTACAGGCATGCACCACTGCACCCGGCTAATTTTTTATTTTTATTTTTAGTAGAGATGAGATTTCACCACGTTGGTCAGGCTGGTCTCAAACTCCTGACCTAGGTGATCCACCCGCCTCGGCCTCTCAACGCTCATGCCTGTAATCCCAGCACTTTGTGATTTATCTTTTGTTTTGCTGCATTACAAAGTAAGTTACACGTGTAGCTGCATGCATGGCCTCTAAAACAAAAACACAAGCAAAACCAAAAATAGTCAGTTACAGATATCAATTACTTCATCTTCAAATACTTCAGCCTGCATATCGCTAACTAGAATTCAATATCTATTCATAGTTTGTTTGTTTTTTTTTTTTTTTTGAGACAGAGTCTTGCTCTGTCGCCAGGAGCCAGGCTGGAGTGCAGTGGCGCAATCTCGGCTCACTGCAGTCTCCGCCTCCCAGGTTCAAGCAATTCTCCTGCCTCAGCCTCCTGAGTAGCTGGGACTACAGGTGCACGCCACCATGCCCAGCTAATTTTTGTATTTTTTAGTAGAGACAGGGTTTTGCCATGTTGGCCAGGCTGGTCTCGATCTCTTGACCTCGTGATCCGCCCACCTTGGCCTCCCAAAGTGTTGGGATTACAGGTGTGAGCCACCGCACCCAGCTATTCAGTTTTTAAAAGAAAATGTACACACAGTGAAATGCACATCATTCTCTAAATATCTGCATACGCACACACTTTTGCATCCCAACCCTTATCAAGACAGATAATATTATCATCACTCCTCCCTCACTCCTCCAAGCAACCACTATTGATTTTTTGTCCCATGTTGGTTTTGCCTCTTCCAATACTTTAGATGAGTGGAACTATACAGTACATAGTCTTGTGTATAAAGTTATCTCTCACTTAGCATAATTTGAGATTCATCTTTGCTATAACTTATATCAATAGTTTTTTGTTTTTCTTTTTTTTTTTTTTTTTTTTTTGAGCTGGAGTCTCACTCTATGCCAATCTGGAGTGCAGTGGGGTGATGTCAGCTCACAGCAACCTGCATCTCCGGGGTCAAGTGATTCTCCTGCCTCAACCTCCCAAGTAACTGGGACTACAGGCATGCACCACTACACCTGGCTAATTTTTGCATTTTTAGTGGAGACAGGGTTTCACCACATTGGCCAGGATGGTCTCGATCTCTTGACCTCGTGATCCTCCCGCCTCGGCCTTCCAAAGTGCTGGGATTACAGGCATGAACGACTGCACCCAGCCAATAATTTCTTTTTTATTGTGGGGTAGTATTTATTTGTATGAATACACCAGTTTGTTTAACCCTTTTCCTGTTGATGAACATCAGGGTGGTTTCTAGTTTTCGTTTGCCTTAAACATTCTTTTTGATTGACAAGGAATAATTTTATATATTTATGAGGCGTAATATGATGTTTCCATACATGTATACATTTGGAATGATCAAAATCACCACCTTGCCTTTGAAAAAAATTTCTCTAGTGGCAGGTTAGAGAATAGACTCTTGGTTGGAAATATAGAAACAGACTAGGTGTGAAGCTCAGGCTTATAATCCCAGTGCTTTGTGAGGCCGAGGCGGGTGGATCACTTGAGGCCAGGAGTTCCAGACAAGCCTGGGCAACATAATGAGACCTCGTCTCTACAAAAAATAAAACCATTAGCTCGGTGTTGTGGCTCACACCTATAGTCCCAGCTACTTGGGAGGCTGAGGTGGGAGGATCACTTGAGTCCAGGAGATCCAGGCTGCATTGAGCTATGATTGTGCAACTACATTCCAGCCTGGGTGACAGACAGAGCAAGATGCTGTCTCTAAATCAACAAAACAAAACAAACAAAAAACCTTTGTTCTTTTGTATAAAACCAGAATGATTGTAATTCATTCCTTATATGTAAGAAAATGTATTGAAAATGCTAAACACAGTATCTGGCTTGTTTGAAGCATTTGAAACCATCAGCTGTTGTTATTAGAACTTTTCATCAAATGCCACCCTAGCCTCCATCCTCCCTAGAGCTTTTAAGCTCTCAATTGGAATTTCCCATTGGAGGTATCTCCTTGAGGAATTTCTGTTATTACTCTCCCTACAAGATACATTAGCTGATACAGTTCATTTACAAGGTGGCTCTTTGCAAATGCATAGCTGAGGAGATTGAACCAAAGTGACTGAACCTGTTGAATATAGGAGAAAGGCATGACAATCAGGTCATTCCTTAAGAAGGAATGGGTTATCTCCAGGAGAAGGGAGTTTTCTAAGCCTTGAAGATGTTGTTAACCGTGATAACATATATAAAGTTTTAAGCTATGGTCAAAACAGGGCTACCACTGCATTATCACTTCCCTGAAAAAGATAAGGCTCAAGCAATCCTTCCAACCTCAGCCTCTCAAGTAGCTGGGACCATAGGTGGGCGCCACCACACCCAGCTTTTTTTTTTTTTTTTTTTTTTCAGAGATGGAATCTTCCTAAATCACCCAGCTGGTCTCAAACTCCTAGACGAGCCTCCCGCCTTGACATGCCAAAGTGCTGGGATTACAGGCAGAGCTACCGTGCCTGGCCTCCTTCTCTAACCCAGAGTCTATTCTCTAACCCACAGCCAGAAGGATTCTTTTCAAATGCAAACTCCTGTCAACCAGGCTGGAGTGCAGTGGCGTGATAATAGTTCATTGCAGTCTCAAACTCCTGGGAGAGCAAGGATTTAAATTCATTGCCTCTGGCTTCGGAGACAGTAATCTTAACTACCATGGCTATACCAATTCCCTTTCCATTGCAAATGATGAATGCAATAGTCTTGATGGAGCAAATGGATTTTCTTTTCCTCCTAACAAAGTTGACCCCAGATTGCTAATTCATTTTCTGAAATCCCCAAAAAGACATTATTTGGGCTGAGCGCAGTGGCTCACATCTGTAATCCCAGCACTTTGAGAGGCCGAGATGGATGGATCACCTGAGGTCAGGAGCTGGAGACCTGCCTGGCCAACATGGTGAAACACCATCTCTATCAAAAATGTTATACAAAAATTAGGCCAGGCATGGTGATGCATGCCTGTGGTTCCAGCTACTAGGGAGGCTGAGGTGGGAGAATTGCTTGAATACAGGAGGTGGAGAGCTTGAAGTGAGCTGAGATCCTGCCACTGCACTCCAGTCTGGGCAAGAGAGTGAGACTCTGTCTCAAAAAATAATAAAGTGAAATAAAAAGAAAAGGACATCATTCAAAATGAACATGAGGTCAAAGTAAGGCTCATGGATTCAGGATGACCAGCTCGTCCTGGTTTGCCTGAGACACTCCTTGTTTTAATTGTTTTGTTTTTTTTAGACAGGGTCTCCCTCTGTCATCTAGGCTAGAGTACAGTGGCACAATCATAACTCACTGCAGCCCCTTCCCGGGCTCAGGTAGTCCTCCCATCTCAGCCTCCAGAGTACAGGATTTCAGGCATACACTACCCCACCCAGCTACGTTTTTTTTTTTTTTTTTTTTTTTTTTTGTATTTTTAGTAGAGATGGAGTTTCATCATGTTGTCCAGGCTGGTCTGGAACTCCTGAACTCAAGTGATAGGCCCGTCTAGACCTCTCAAAGTGCTGGACTACAGACAGGAGACATCACGCCTGGCCAACTCTCCCTGTTTTAGCACTCTGAATGTCCAAGGCAAACAGAGATGGTCCGATGTTGGAAATAGATGCTTGGTGCTGCAAAGAAAAATTAGCACTGAGACAAAGAACCTTTCAGCAAAGCAATTTTTACTTCCTGGACTGCAGGAAGGGTACTGTTGCTAGCTATCATGCCTTAAGAGTACAATGAACAAAGGAAAACAGACACGTTTATCCCTTACGCATTTGGGGTGGTCCCAACTGCTGTGTTTGATCTCCGTTGGTTGGAACCAGACCTTAAAAAATTTAAACTAAAACCCGACTGGCTAATAACTCAAAACTTTTTTAAACAGGTAAAAGCATTGGAGAGCTGGGACACGCCTGTGAGCACGTACAGCACAGATATCTTGGTTAAAGTAAAAGGACATAGAATGTACTACGTGCCTGTAAGCATGGCATGTCTAACAGCTACATAAGATGGGGCTTAACAAAGAGTCATTAGCACACTTATGATTTATTTTTTAACAAGAAAGGAAACTTTAAA
This sequence comes from Cacajao melanocephalus, assembly GCA_963573385.1. Lineage (NCBI taxonomy): Eukaryota > Metazoa > Chordata > Mammalia > Primates > Pitheciidae > Cacajao > Cacajao melanocephalus. Next base: position 32,295 of record CAUYLG010067488.1, read on the forward strand.
AGGGAACTTTTCTACTTCCCACAAGGAGGTGAATGGGTAAGAGCCCCATCTGCTGGCTGTAAGAACTTAAGGAGCTCTGTAACAACGAGACAACCACAACAAGGAAAGCAACTGTCCCTACCTGATAGAATTGCTGTAAGGATTAAAAGAGGTTAATTTGCATAGGATTTGGCCTTGTGCTTCAATAAATATCAGTAGTTGGTGGTGGTGGTGTTTCTATTATCCAAAGCAATTCAGCAGCTCTAGTCTTAAACTTGCAAAGCCTGCTCTGAACGTAAAGATCCCCCTGCCTGAATGGGCATCTGTTACTCCTCTAACATGCCTCTTGGAGCCTCATTCTCTCCCACAATTCCTTGCAAACACCCCAGGCACTCTCCCAGAGAGGAATTATTTTCTTTTTTTTTTTTTTTTTTTTTCTTTTTCTTTTTTTGAGACGGAGTCTTGCTCAGTCGCCCAGGCTGGAGTGTGGTGGTGCAATCTCGGCTCACTGCAATCTCCGCCTCCTGAGTTCAAGTAACTGGGATGACAGGTGTGCGCCACCACACCTGGCTAATTTTTTGTATTTTTAGTAGAGACGGGGCTTCACCATGTTGGCCAGGCTGGTCTTGAACTCCTGAGCTCAAGCGATCCTCCCACCTCTGCCTCCCAAAGTGCTGGGATTACAGGCATGAGCCACTGTGCCTGGCCCAGACAGGAATTCTTGGAAATAGGATTGTCTCTATCTTGTTACTCTTCTGCCGTGATTGGGGCCCTCCTGAACATCCATGGGATGTGGACATCACGATGGCTCAGTGACTGGACTAAATAATTGCTGAGAAGGTTTTTTTTTCTGGCCTGAAGTCTCCAAACCATTACAAGCCTGGGCACCCTTTCCCTGTGTTGCAGGCCCATCATCCTGGATCCCGCCGACCCCACCCACAACATAGCAAAAGGGTACAGATGGGACATTGTCGCTCAGAGGGCCTCCCAGTGCCTGAAACAGGACTGCTGCTATGATGACAGGGAGAACCCCGTCCCCAGCTGGAACGTGAAGGTAACGGCTCCTCTCTGGGCAGCCAAGGGCTGGAAGCTGAGAATGACAGGTAACTACTCAGCATTGACTCATTCAGTTCTGTGCCGATGGAGAGTGGCACTTGAGTCACCGTGTGAGGCCTGGCTGCACCAACACCGACTCTGTTAACGTAGACAAATTCTTTGGCTCTCAGAGCCTCGGGTTTCTTACCTTCAAGTTTTTGTTCTCCTTTCCTTTATTTTTCCCATAACCCACTGGAGAATCAGTTTCGTGTTCCTGATCATTCTTTGCATGAGTTGGGTCTAGCCAAGTCAACTCAATCAGCCACTCGGTGCCAGTGCTGAGCTCGGGGACAGGGGTGGGAGTGGGGCTGGGGGACCACACAGGCCCCCGACTCGGCTGGGCGTGGTGGCTCACACCTGTTATTTCAGCACTTTGGGAGGCCAAAGCAGGCGGATCACTTGAGGTCAGGAGTTCTAGACCAGCCTGGCCAACATGGCACCCCGTCTCTACTGAAAAAATACAAAATTAGCCAGGCATGATGGCAGGTGCCTGTAATCCCAGCTACTCAGGAGGCTGAGGCAGGAGAATCGCTTGAACCCTGGAGGCAGGGGCTGCAGTGACCTGAGATCAAGCCATTGCACTCCAGCATGGGCGGCAAGAGGGATACTCTATTAAAAAAAAAAAAAGACATGACCCAACTTTCAAAGAACTCACCCTATGTTGTTAGGAAGCAAATCCATGAAACAAACTTAAACAAAACTGCTAGAATTACCAGACAAGGCAAGATACTCTGAAAACAAACAAAAATGAGAAGTCATATTATTATGTGATGTGAAACCCATGACATAGGCAGAGATCACAATCATCTAGTTCATTCACATCACACTTTCTAGTTTGCAACATGCTTGTTCAGGGTCCATCTCAGTTGATCCTCACGTGCAGTTCTGTAAAGTAAGAAGGTTGAGTATTACCACGATCTTTATTATCATCATCATCATCATTATCACTATTATTGCCATTTTACAGAAGAAAAAACTGAGGCTCTGAGAGGTTAATCAACTAAGGTCACACTGCTAATAGGCTGCAGAACCAGAGGCTCTGGGGGTCTGGAAGCAGAATAAATGTTAACTGAAGTCATCAGAGAAGATTCCTTAAAGAAGTTAGTGGTTGAGGTGAGCCCTAAGGGACAGGGAAAGATACAGACACTCAGCACAGAGGACAAAGGATGATGAGGGGCCAAGGATGGGAGTCTGGGATGAGCAAGATGTTTACAGGAACAGGAGACTGACGTATTTGGAGCAGAAGGCGGAAGCAGAATCAGAGGCTCCAGTAAGGTACAGAGAGTTATAAACGGCGACCCACCAGCCAAATGAGGAGGCCCACCCATGGACTGGAAAATATATGCCTCTGGATTTTTCCTGAATATAAAACCACTGTAGTCTGGGGGCAGTGGCTCATGCCTGTAATCCCAGCATTTTGGGAGGCTGAGGCAGCTGGATCCCTTGAGCCCGAGAGTTCGAGACCAGCATAGGCAACATGGTGAAACCCTGTCTCTACTAAAAATACAAAACTTAGCTAGACGTGGTGACACGCGCCTGTGGTCCTAGCTACTCAGGAGGCTGAGGTGAGAGGATCGCTTGAGCTTGGGAAGTCAAGGCTGCAGTGAGCTAAGGCTATACCACCGCACTTGCAGCCTGGGTAACGGAGCAAGGCTCTGTCTCAAAAAACAAAACAAATACACGAAAAACTGTGCAAAGATTTTTTATCTCGACAAATCAGAAAACTTGGCAATGCCAGACTTAAAATTCTTCTTTCTTTCTTTCTTTTTTTTTTTTGTTTTGTTTTTTGAGATAGAGTCTGGCTCTGTTGCCCAGGCTGGAGTGCAGTGGTGGGATCTCAGCTCACTGCAACCTCCACCTCCTGGGTTCAAGCGAGTCACCCACTTCAGCCACCTGAGTAGGTGGGACTACAGGTGCACGCCACCATATCCGGCTAATTTTTGCATTTTTTTGGTAGAGATGGGTTTTGCCATGTTGCCCAGGCTGGTCACAAACTCCTGACCTCAAGTGATCTGCCCGCCTCGGCCTCCCAAACGGCTGGGATGACAGCCATGAGCCGCTGCGCCTAGCCAAGGCTTATATTTCTTCTGGAAAGAATCAGCTAGAGGCCTGACCCTCACCAGCATTTTCCAAGTGCTCTCCAGCCACCTGGGGCCCTCAGGCCCTGGAATGTAGCCTCTGGAGGTGGTGAGAACACAGACTCTGGAATCTGCCCTGCTCCTTACTACCTTTGTGATTGGTGTTCAGTAAATTACTTAACCCTGCTCAACCAGTTTCCTCATCAATAACATAGGGATAACACTAGAACCAACCAACAGACATGCTCTGAGAATACAATGCATTAAGGGTATGGAAGGTGCCCAGCATACCGCCTGGAAATAGTTACCACTCCCTAAACATTTGCTGCTGCTGCGGCTCTATTATAAAGATAAGGACAGATGAAGGGAACGTCTGCACATCAGACAGAGAAGTGTGGACTTAACACCTCTCCTTCTTCCTCTTCCTTCCAGAGGGCACGAGACATCCATGTGACAGTGGAGCAGAGGGGTTACCCCAATTTCAAGCTCATCGTGAACCCTTATGAGCCCATAAAGAAGATTAAAGAGAAAATCCAGAGGAGCAGGGGTTACTCCGGCCTGCAGCGTCTGTCCTTCCAGGTTCGTGGCGATGAGAGGCAGCTTCTCAGCAGCAGATCCTCCTTAGCCACATACGGGATCTTCTCCCACACTCACATCTATCTGCTGGAGGCCATCCCCCCCGAAATCCAGGTCTTCGTGAAGAATCCTGACGGTGAGAGCCACGCCTATGCCATCGACCCCAACAGCTTCGTCCTGGGTCTGAAGGAGCAGATTGAAGACCAGCAGGGGCTGCTTAAAAAGCAGCAGCAGCTGGAATTCCAAGGCCAAGTCCTGCAGGACTGGTTGAGTCTGGGGGGCTACGGCATCCAAGACAGTGACACCCTCATCCTCTCTAAGAAAGGGGGAAAGACTCTGCTTCCAGCCAGCTAGTCTCCTCTGGGAAACTTCTCTGTACATTTCTGCCACCTGCTCCAGAACTGATTCTGTGAACCACTCTGTCCCGTTGTTTACTGGGAAGGTCCTAGGTCTTCACCAGCTTTATGATGAGTTATCCCAGGCCAGATGTGGTAGCTCACACCTGTAATCCCAATACTTTGGGAGGCCGAGGTAGGAGGAATGCTTAAGCCAAGGAGTTCAAGACCAGCCTGGGTATCATAGGAAGACCCGTCTCTATAAAATAAAAAATAAGTAGTTGGGTGTGGTGGTGTGTGCTTGTAGTCTCAGGTACTCAAGAGGCTGAGGCAGGTTCAACCTCCTTGAGCCTAGGAGGTTGAAGCATTGAGCTATGATCACACCACTACACTCCTGCCCAGGCAACAGAGTGAGACCCTGTGTCTAAAAAATAAAAATAAGTAAATTTGTTTAAAAAAAGAATTATCCCAGCCCTGCCAGGAGGAGGATGAGAGACTGAATATACAAATGGACAGTGGCCACACCACGTACGACAATAGAATTCCGACCCACAATCAATCAACCCCGATCAACCCCAAACCATCAGGACTTGGTCAATAACTGCTCGCTTCTCTAATTCCCTGCCCGACTCCCATTCTGCTTCCAATTTAAGATCAACTAAGAAAGCCAAATAAGCTCCCCAGACCAATCACATGATTAGCCCTGCTTCTAGCCAGTGTGCTTACAGCTTCTCCACACCAACAGCCTCAGGGCATCCCTGAAGCCTCCCCATTTTCCTGCCTGTATTTAAATCTCTGTCAAAGGCAAGAGATGGTGGCTGGTTCCCATCTGCTGGAGGCCACCCCCCTGCCAGATCCAGGTCTTCGTGAAGAATCCCGACGGCGAGAGCCACACCTCTGCCATCGACCCCAACAGCTTCGTCCTGGGTCTGCAGCGTGAATTCCCAATCGGAAACTGGGAATGACCAGCCTTTGTTAGTTTTCATTTGGGTGCTCCTTATTTTCACAGGGCCTAATGCTGTCCTAATGGTTATTGCTTGATCATTTCAGCTTCTCAACTCCAAGAAACAAGGACTGCGAAAACTGAGGCAAAAAGAGACAAAGAATAGGAGATCAAGGATGATGCAGTGTAAAAAAAATCGCCTCAACTCCTAAAACCCATACACAAACAGTACGTAATAGTCAGGAAACTGTAGGAAAATAACAGCATCTTTATTATCAAAGGGCATGATGTGATTAGGTTTACTCCAAGCAATACAAAGTTTCCTTTTGCCCTCCCATTTTGTCCAGCTTTCTAGTGGGCTACTCATCTACCATAGCATAGAAAATGTACATTGCAATTGGTTCTCAACAGCCGCTGGTCAATTTAGCAATCATAATCTGTATATTTCCCACTTCTGTTTGCCTTCAGGGACAGAAAGAGTGCCTCCTTTCCAGAAGGCTGGTCCAGTCCCCATCTTTGTGTCCTTCATATGCCCAGCACAGCCCACATTGTAGGCGGTGGGAAAATTCTTGTTTAAAAAAAAAAGAAAGGCCGGGCACAGTGGCTCACGCCTGTAATCCCAGCACTTTGGGAGGCCGAGACGGGCAGATCACGCGGTCAAGAGATGGAGACTATCCTGGCCAACCTGGTGAAACCCCGTCTCTACCAAAAATACAAAAAATTAGCCAGGCATGGTGGTGTGTGCCTGCAGTCCCAGATACTCGGGAGGCTAAGGCAGGAGGATTGCTTGAAACCGGAAAACAGAAATTGCAGTGAGTCGGGATCATGCCACTGCACTCCAGCCTGGCAATAGAGTGAGACTCAGTCTCAAAAAAAAAAAAAAAGAAAAAAAAGAAAAAGTCAATGTCTTCATTCATTTGGGCTGCTATAACAAAATACCATACACCGGATGGCTTATAAACAATAACCATTTATTTCTCACTGCTCTGGAGGCTGGGAAGTCCAAGTCAAGTCGCCGGCAGATTTGGTGTCTGGTAAGGCCTCTTTCTGATTCATACATGGCAGCTTCCCACTGAGTATTCACATGGTGGAAGGGGTAAAGGTGTCTCTGGGGTCTCTTTTATCAGGGCATTAATCCAGTTCATGAGGGCTCAGGCCCCATTACCTAATTACTTCCCCAAAGTCTCACCTCCTAATACCATCACCTTGGGAGTGAGGACTTTTTGGAAGTTATCAGTATCAAAATGGAGTCACTTATGTCAAACCCTAACAAAGTAGAGCTGGGAGGCCATGAAGAAGGGACCCTCACACACATATGCCTGTCACAGAAATTATTTCAAGAAATTCCTGAAAACCACAGTATTATAGATAAGCCCCTTGTACAAGGATATTTGTCTAACAGTGGGTGCCTCCACAATAAGCTAACACCAACTCCTGCAACGGGCTCCTGTAATCAGTACTTGTTTCAAAGAAGTTTATGTGGACTTCTCCTCGCCCCAACCTTTTTTTTTTTCTTTTTTTTTTTTTTTTTGAAACAGAGTCTCACTCTGTTGCCCGGCTGGAGTGCAGTGGTCCAATGTCAGCTCACTGCAACCTCCACCTCCTGGTTCAGGTGAGTCTCCTGCCTCAGCCGCCAGAGTAGCTGGGATTACAGATATGCGCCACCACACACAGCTAATTTTTGTATTTTTAGTAGAGACAGAGTTTCATCATGTTTGCCAGGATGGTCTTGATCTCCTGACCTCGTGATCCACCCACCTCGGCCTCCCAAAATGCTGAGATGGCAGGCGTGAGCCATCCCGCTCGTCCCCTCCAACCTCTTTTAATGTGCCTATCGTCCACTATAACATTCATATCTCAAATTGCAATTTCTTGCAATTCTTGAATAAACACTTTCTTTTGGAGCATCAGTCTCTCTGTTGTTTACTTTAGGTTGCCAATTTTAACATATTAATTTTGGAGGAACACAAACATTCAGACCATATCAGTCACCTTCCTCTTTTTTGGAATAGAAAAGCTCAAGGCCAGAGAGTTTGTTTTAGTAAAGTTCTGACATACTTGTCTTCAAAGATAAAACATGAAACAGTATTCCACAGACACAAATAAAGTGATTCTGTTCATCCTTCCCTGTGGGGTATTTTAACCACAGAGATTCTAATTTTTTGGTCTGGGATGGGTTCTGGGAGTCAGTGTTTTTTTTAAGTTCCCTAAACACTTAGAAAACTAGGGTGTTTCTCAGACCAAAGCCATGCATCTGAATCACCAAGGACAGTGCCTCTGAAACTTTGATATGCATACAAATCACCAAGAGATCTTGTTAAAATGCAAATTCTGATTCAGTGGGTTTGTGGTGGAGCCCAGGATTCTGCATTTCTTATTTCTTTTTTTTAAATTACTTTCTTTTTTTTTTTTAGAGACAAGGTCTGGCTCTGTAGACCAGGCAAGGTGCAGTGGCACCATCAGAGGTCATTGCAACCTTGAACTCCTGGACTCAGGACATCGTCCCAGGCTGGAATACAATGGCAAGATCTCAGCTCTCCCCAACCTCTGCCTCCCGGGTTCTAGCAATTCTCCTGCCTCAACCTCCCAAGTAGCTGAAATTACAGGAATGTGCCTCTACGCCCGGCTAATTTTGTATCTTTTTTTCTTTTTCTTTTTCTTTTTTTAGTAGATATAGGGTTTCAGCATGTTGGTCAGGTTGGTCTCAAACTCCTGACTTCAGGTGATTCGCCCGCCTCAGCCACTCAAAGTGTTGGGATTACAGGCGTGAGCCACCGCACTGGGCCAGGATTCTGCATTTCTAACGAGCTCCCAGGTGTTACCAATGCTGGTGGTTCATGGACTGCACTCTAAGTAGTAAGGCTCTAGGTTATTAAAGGAAATACAGATTCCTGGGTCCCACCTATCAGAGATTCTGATTCGGTTAGTATTTTTCCTGAGACCCAAAATCTGCAGTTTAACCATCTCTCTAAGGTGTTTCTGAGGCCCAGCTGGACTGGGAAATTGCTAGAATAAATGACATCAAATCAAAACCTGGGAACTAATCCTGGTTCTGTCATTAACTCCTTAAGGAGATTCCCTCCCCCACGGAGATCTCTTTATCAATAAAAGACTGGAGAAGTTAATCTCTTAGACCCTTCTAGATCTCGCGTTTGAGAACTGCCCACCTCCCCATTCCCATCCAGTATCCCCAACCCAGTACAGGTCATGGCCAACGGCGGCCCGAGTAGTAGAACTACAATCCCCACAATGCCACGCGCCTCTCCTCTCACGTGAGGTAGTGCAGAAGGGTTGATAATGGAGGTGTTCTCCACAATCCTTTGCGGTAGTTCAAGATGGCGGCACCCAAAGGCAGTATGAGCGATCCGGAAAGCAGTAGCAGCAGTAGCGATGCGGAGGAGCTGGCGCGGTGCCGCGAGGCGGCAATGCCGGCCTGGGGCTTGGAGCAACGGCCGCACGGGGCAGTGAAGCCAAGAGCAGGTAGGGGACTATGTTTGGGGAGACTGGCTGAAGGGCGTGGGATCTTCCCCTGGAGCCTGAGAGGATAGATAGTGAGGAGGGAGTCACTGCGACTCGCCTTCCTTCCCTGAGAGAGCTCCAGGGACTGGGTGTAGTGCAGATTGAAAGCATGGGCAGGTGCAGTAGGGAGGGTGTTTCATTATCCCAGTCAGGGATACTAAGCTACCCAAATGTCTTGACTCTGCTCCTTTGAGTCTATCCTCTGCCGCACACTGGGAAGGCCGCCATCTCTTCGAGATGACAGCCCCTACCGGTATTCTCGCAGCCAGCCTTTCCCCACCTCCAATGCATTCTCCCACCCTTGAGGTTGCCAACGAGCAGTGTCCAGCACATCACTCTGACCGCGGCTCCCTAGTGTCTTGGGAATAAATACAGAACCCCTCAACATCAAGGGATCTAATCATGGATAGAATCCAGCGGGCTCTTGAATTTGGAATGAAAAAATGTTGCAATAAGTTCTGGCTTATTGCTTGCGTGATGGAAAGAGACGCTGCCGTTACTGTATCCTAACAGAAGTCACAGATTTTCATATCTCATTACACTCTTTGCAGATACAGATATCGATATATCCTTTTATCGATAATAAGATATTGGGGAAAAGTCATTTACACTCATCGTGGTGGCGCACGCCTGTAATCCGAGCCACCCAGGAGGCTGAGGCAGGAGAATTGCTTGAACTCGGAGGCGGAGGTTGCAGTGAGCCGAGATTGCGTCACTGCACTCCAGCCTGAATGATAGAGTGAGACTCCGTCTCAAAAAATAAGAAAAGCAAAACAAACACAAGAAGCCGGACACAGTGGCTCACACCTGTAATCTCAGCACTTTGAAGGCCAAGGCAGAAGGATCACGTGAGCCCAGGAGTTCAAGACCAGCCTGGGCAACAGGATGAAACCCCATCTCTACAAAAAAAAAAAAAAAAAGAAAAAGAAAAAAAATACAGCTACCTGGGAGGCTGAGATGGGAGGATCACCTGAGCAGGGAGAGGTCAAGGTTGCAATAAGCTGTGATAGTGCCACTGCACTTCAGCCTGGGTGACAGACTGAGGCCCAGTCTTGAAAAAAAAAAAAAAAAAAAGAGCAAGAGTTAGGCAGGAGGAGGAAAGTAGTCCATGCGGAAAGACCAACGACATATTTGCCGCCATTTATTGGGCCTTTGAGATGTGCCAAGCACTGTAGATTGCATCATTTCAGTTACTTCTCAACCTTATGGGGTGGGTACTACCACTACCCACACTGTGCAGATGAGGAAATTTAGGTACAGTGAGATGTGAGTACTTTGCTTAAGTTGCCACTGCTAATGAGTGAGATGGAAAGGCAGATCTGTATATAGAACTTGTAGAGAAAACTGCGGTTATGGTACTAGGGTGTGGGAGGGCAGACTATAGTTTAGAGCCTACCTACAGGAAGTGCAGTGTGGCAGGAGGGAAGGAAGGGAGAGGAGGGCAGTGAATGGATCAACAAAGAGCTTGTAAGTCCTTTCAAACAAACGCAGCGGTGCTTAACCTTGCTTTGCCATGTCCTTCTATAACAGCCTGGTGAAGCCTGATTCTCTTCTCAGAGTAATGTTCTAAATGCATGAAATGCAACGTATAAGATTACAGAGAAAACCAATGATACCGAAATTTAATTGTCATGATAGTCAACAACCAGACTTGTGATGTATGTGCTTCTTTGTTAATATATTATACCAGATCTAGAGGTGGGTCTAAAAATTAGTGTGGCACATTTTAAATCAGGGATGAGTGTAAATGACTCTTTCCCAATGGCTAATTTTTGTATTTTTAGTAGAGATGGGGTTTCACCATGTTGGCCAAGCTGGTCTCAAACTCCTGACCTCATGATCTGCCCACCCTGACCTCCCAAAGTACTGGGATTACAGGCATGAGCCACCACGCCTGGCCTTCTTTTTCATTTTTTAATATGGCTAAGACACCACCCACCTCTTGGGAGAGCTTTCTCCATCTTTCAAGTCTGGGTTACCTGCCTTCTCCATGCCATCATCATACTTTGTGTGATTCTCTTCATAGATAGTGCTTTTCTTTCTTCCTACAATTGCCTCTTGTATCTTTTTATTTCTTTCACCCCTGCATCCCCAGCACGTTAAGTCAATCCTGGCTTATACTTGCCTCACAAAGATTTATTGAGTGAGAGGTTCCATGATGTGAGCTTCATGAAGGCTGGACTCTCACCTATCCCTTTACCACAGTATCTTCAGGACTCAGGAAAACGGTTATTGAATGAATGAACTTACACAAAACACACCTCTCTAATGAGTGAGGGGGCTGGGATTCCAGCAGCTTCCCACTCCAGTCGCAGTGTTAGGATGACTTGATATGAAGTGCAGGTCTTGGACAAATAACACAACTTCAGTAGCTACAATTTCCTTATCTGTAAAATACCCAATTCCTAGAGTTGTTTTGAGTCTCAAATATGAACAAACTTTGACCAACGAATGAAAAGATATTCACGAGAAGTGATATCCAAGGTATCAGCTTTACAACTCATTGTTTTTGTGACATCATAAAATCTCCTGCTGATCAAAGTAGATGAAGCTGCTGCTAAGAGGTGCTGTTATTTATTGAGCACCTACTGTGTGCTGGGCAAGATGCTGGACATTTGGAGTACTGTTTTTTTTTGGTTTTTTTTTTGAGTTGGAGTCTCACTCCATTGCTCAGGCTGGAGTGCAGTGGCACGATCTCAGCTCACTGCAACCTCCGCTTCCTGGGTTCAAGCAATTCTCCTGCCTCAGCCTTCCAAGTAACTGGGACTACAGGTGCGCGCCACCATGCCAGGCTAGGTTTTTGTGTTTTAGTAGAGACGGGGTTTCACCATGTTGGCCAGGCTGGTCTTGAACTCCTGACCTCAGGTGATCGGCCCGCCTTGGCCTCCCACACTGCTGAGATTACAGGCATGAGCCACCGTGCCCAGCCTGGAGTACATTCTTCTTCTAATAATAATATTATTATTAGAGTGCTTCTACTCATAGCCACCAGGGGTTAAGAACTTACTTTTTGCCCTGTTCCAATCACTTTGTATTTGTTGTCTGTTTTCATCTTCCCAGCAATACCAAAAAGGGTATTAGCCCCATTTTACAGAAAACTGATGCTCGTAATGGTGAAATAACTTGGCCAAGGTTGTCCGATTTGTAAGGGGCAGAAGCAGGTGTAAATCCAGGCCTACCTGACTCCAAGTCCATGCTCTTCATTGCTGCTGTGCCTCTCTGCCATAGACAAGTGTCTGTTGTGGTCAAAACTCCCACCCTTTGGTCCATGACTATGTGGAAATATAGGTCACTATCTTATTTATGTAACCTCTAGATACAGCTCTTAAATCCAGTGATGAACTGGTCACTCAAATCACTTTAATTTTATAGTAGCATATACTTTGATTCATTTTTCTGACAATTAGTTCAAACCAAGATACCATGACAGGATCTGGGGATACAAAGATAAAAAGAGGCAGACTGGGCCAGGCATGGTGGCTCACACCTGTAATCTCAGCACTTTGGGAGGCTGAGGCGGGTGGATCACGAGGTCAGGAGGTCGCGACCAGCCTGGCCAACATGGTGAAACCCTGTCTCTACTAAAAATACAAAAATTAGCTGGGCGTGATGGCAGATGCCTGTAATCCCAGCTACTCGGGAGGCTGAAGCAGGAGAATCGCTTGAACCCGGGAGGTGGAGGTTGCAATGAGCCAAGACCGTGCCATTGCACTCCAGCCTGGGTGACAGAGCAAGACTCTATGTCAAAAAAAAAAGAGAAGGCAGATCATGTATTCAAGCGGCTTACAAATCCGGGAAGGAGATAGGTGTAGGAACAAAATCTCCACAACACTAACTCCAGAAGGTTGGTCATCATATTCCTATTTTATAGATGAGAAAACCAAGGCTCAGGGAGATAAAGTGACTTGTCCAGCATCACACAGCTTGGTGGCAGAGCCAGGACTCAGCTGAACTGTCTTCCTCTGTAATACTGTTTCTGTTCCATGACGGTACCTCACCTTCACCACACTGTGGTCTTGCTGGAAGAGATGCTCTTCTTGTGATTATGTGCTGAAGACGACCAGGTCCTTAAAGACTGTCCCTCTAGGCCCGCACAGTACCCGCCTCCAGGAGCATGTTCTGCATTCTGTGTTGTGCTCTGGAGGACACCGACATAGATCACAAGGTACTAGGACACAGATGCAGTGCGTGTGGGTGATGCCATAAACACAGCCTGTCCCCATGGAGCTGTTTCACATGGCCCTCCACTGGGCCCGGAGCTACCAGCTGTCCATTTTGTTCAGTAGGCCCCTTAAATATACAAGCATGTTTTGTCTCAGTTAAGTCAGAGACCTCAGAGCTAACTTTCACTCATCTCTCACGCACTGAGGTCAGTCCATCAGTGAATCCTATGGACTCCATCCTGAAAGTGCATCTCTCTGGAGTTCACACTTCTCACCAGCTCACTTATTGCAGCAGACTCCGTGTTCCTGCCTTTACCCCAACAGTCTCGTGCTGTACAGCAGCCAAAGATGTTCTGTGAAAACCCAGGTCGGTTTATGTCCTTCCCCTGCTCAGTTTCAGAGTTCTTCCTCCTCAAAGCGCAGATCCTCCCATTGGCCCACGTCAGGGCCCTTCATGATCTGGCCCCTGTGAGTTCTCCATCTCTGCCACTCCCGGTTTGCTGGGTGGGCTCTGGTCACACTGACCTCCTCACTGTTCTAAACACACAGGGCAGGCTCCGGTCTCAGGGCCTTTGCAGTTGCTCTTCCCTTCTGCCTGGAAGGCGGTGTCCCACGTGTCTACTTGGTTCACTCTCCTCCTCTCTCAAATCTCTGTTCAAATGTTACCTCATCAATGAAGCCCTTTCTACCCACCTTTATATAACAGTCCCCAGCCCAGCGCTCCCCACCTCCCTCCACTACTTTGTTTCTGTTTTTTTTCTGCACAGTTACCATTATCCAACTTTACATTTTGTTTATGTACGTGTGTTGGTCATCTCTCTCCACCAACTAGAACGTAAGCTCCACGCAGACAGTGACATTCAAGTAAGTTGCTCAGCAGTTACACCTGGCTAGTACAAGGCGTTCAGTATCTGGTTTGAGTGAATGACTGAAAGACCAGGCATCCTCAGTGTCTTGGTTTGAAAAATGTGATCTACGAAAGAGCCATCTTCTCTCTCTTCCACGGCACTTAGCACACAGCCAGGCAGGCACTAAATCGTGCAGGCCAGTTACACTTAACCGGACTATTCAGCGCAGCATGGTGGTTAAGAGGGGGCTCAGGAGCTAAGTGGCCTGGGTCCTCGGCCCAACTCTGTCACTTAATAGGTATTTGACTCTGGCCAACTTATTTTACATCTCTGACGTTTCTTCTGCAAAACAGGATAATGGTAACCCCTCCAATCGGGTTGTTGGCAAGATTCACTGAGTTATATGTGCTATATGTATTTTAAGTTATATATATAACTATTTTAAATTATATACATAACTTGTGAGTTAAGTCAGAAACCTCAGAGCTAACTTTCACTTCTCTCTCACACCCTGAGGTGTATATATAACTATTTTAAGTTATGTAACTAAGTTATATATATGTAACTATATAAAATATACTTACATAAAGTTTTAGGTATATAACTATCTTAAGTAAGTTATATATAAACTATATAAAATATACTTATATAAATTATAGATATATAACTATTTTGTTATATATAAATATATATATGAGTGATATATATTTTCAGCTGCTGAAAATAGTGCCTGATAAACTTTTGTACGTATTGTCATCGTTTCCTCTGTCAATTTCCTCTATAAATGCAGAGTTAGGCCTTGAACCCACGTGCATATATATTTTAAGTTATATAACTAAGTTATATATAACTATATAAAATATAGTTATATGAAATAGTTATATATATAACTTATATATGTAACTTTTAAGTTATAGGCATATAACTATTTTAAGTTATATATAAATATAAATGAGTGATACATGTATGTATCTATATGAGTGATATATATTTTCAGCTGCTGAAAACAGTGCCTGGCACACATTTGTACTTACTGCCATTGTTGCCTCTATTAATGTCCCAATTTCCGTTTTTCCACAGGTGCTGCAAATAACCAGTTGTCAACCTCCCAACTGAGCCTCAGGTACTGTGCACTTTGGGTTCAAGTTTCACTGATTCATTCAACAAATACTGAGCCCTTGCATGTGCTAGATGCTAGGCTAGACTCCTGGCATATCCAGGTGAACAAGACACACGTGGTCCCTGCGCTCACGGGCACGGCGTCTGAGCGGGCAGGAAGTGAGGTCTCTGTGTGTGTGTGTCGTAGGCCTAAGGTGGATGAGCATGAACAAGATGGCAACGAGCTTCAGACCACCCCCGAATTCCGAGCCCACGTAGCCAAGAAGCTGGGAGCCCTGCTGGACAGGTAATCACCAGTGGAGTTTCTCCTCTCCTGCCCTTGTTAATACAAACAGCAATGGCTCACCCTGGCTGGGAGCTCGCGGTGTCCAGGCAGGCACCTGGCGTAAGTCACCTCACGGCATTCATAAAAGACATTATCATGTGGGTCCTGTTGTTGCCTTTATTCTCCAGGGGAGGAAACAGGCCGTCAGCAAGGAGACATGTTTGCTTGAAGTCACATCATCGTCATAGCCACCATTTACTCGGCAAACTGTTTGTAGCCAGCTCTGTGCTAAGTGTTTGATGTCCATTTTCTCATTTAATCCTTGTGATAACCCTAAGAGGTAGGGACTGTTATCATTCCCACTGTACAGATGGGTAACTGAGGCTCAGAGAAGCAAAGTCATCTGCCCAAGGGACACCGCTACTAAATGACAAAGCCAGAATTCAAAACCCAGGAGGGAGCAGAGTCGAGCCTCACACCCAGTGCATCTGACTCCCAGCCCAGTTTTTTTATTTTGTTTTGTTTTTTGAGACGGAGTCTCACTCTGTGGCCCGTGCTGGAGTGTAGTGGCACGATCTTGGTTCACTGCAGCCTCCACCCCCCAGGTTCAAGCGATTCTTGTGCCTCAGCCTCCCAAGTAGCTGGGACTACAGGTACCCGCCACCACGCCAGGCTAATTTTTGTATTTTTATTAGAGACAGGGTTTTACCATGTTAGCCAGGCTGGCCTCAAACTCCTGACCTCAAGTGATCTGCCTGCCTTGGCCTCCCAAAGTGCTGGAATTACAGGTGTGAGCCACCCTGTCCAGCCAAGCCCATGTTCTTAAGCCCTGCAACCATGAGAGTAAGAGGAACCTTGAGAAGCTCATTCCCGCCACAAGAGGGCAAGGAAGGGCCGTGTTCCTATTTCTTGGGTGCCTTTTGTGTGCCAGGCTCTGTGCCAGGTCTCTGTCTTACATTCTCAGCACAGGTTGACCACACAGTTGGTAAGGATTCAGGTTGGCATTCCTAAAGTAGGTGCCAAGGAATACCACCTGTTTGAGTCCATATGGGCTGCTATAACAAAATACCATAAACTGGAGAACTTATAAACAGAATAAATAGATTTCTCACATTTTGGAGGCAGAGAATTCCAAGATCAAGGCACCAGTAGATTCCGTGTTGTCTGGGGAGAGCCCTCTTCCTGGTACAGATGATGCCTTCTCACTGTGTCCTCACATAGCAGAATGGGCGAGGGGTCTCTCTCAGGCCTTTTTTATAGGAGCACCAATGTCATTCATGAAGGCTCCACCTTCATGACCTAATCACCTCTCAAAGGCCCCCGTCTCCTAACCCTAATACCTTGGGTTGAGATTTTCTCCTTTTTTTTTTTCTTTTTTTGGAGATAGAGTCTCACTCTGGAGCACAATGGCGCGATCTCGGCTCACTGCAACCTCCACCTCCTGGGTTCAAGCGGTTTTCGTGCCTCAGCCTCCTGCGTACCTGGGATTACAGGCATGCGCCGCCACACCTGGCTAATTTTTTGTATTTTTAGTAAATATGGGTTTTCACTGTGTTGGCCAGGCTGGTCTTGAACTCCTGACTTCAAATGATCCACCCGTTTTGGCCTCCCAAAATGCTGGGATTACAGGTGTGAGCCACCGTGCCCAGCTGGGTTGAGGATTTCACCATAAGAATTTGGGGAGGACACAAACATCTGTATTCTAACACTAGCCTGAAGTGTGGCTCTAGAGAAAACGAGGTTCTTTTTTCTAGAAGAGGCTCTCCCCAGACACGGAGGTCCAGAGAAGTGTGAGGAACGCTGCACTCCACATACCTCCATGTGTCCTCGCAGACTGCAACTCATAGTAGTATATTCAAGGCTCTGAGAATTCCCGTAGTGAAGAGACCTCTGTAACTGTTTAGCCCAGCATTTTCCAAACTCAGTACCACAGGACCTTTGTTTCATGGAAGACCAGTCAGCAAGCTGTGGGACAGGTCTTGGCATACTGGTCCACATCCCATCCTGACTGGCAGAGCCCTGGCAGGATTTTCAAAGGACGATGAGGCAGGATTTGGGGCCATTGTCATTCCAATTGAGTAGATATCAAAAAGAACGAATGAGCCTTCCCAAAATGTGAACCAGCTCTTCTCTTGAGACAGAATGATGGGCCAGAGCCCCGCAGCCCGAACCCCCATAGGGTTAGGGCCAGTCCCCTCAATTCGAGAATGAAGGGGAGGTGTTTGGGAAGGCAGTTGCATTTCAGCCTGCGGGAGCACAGTTTTTCTTTGTGGCTCTCTGGCTTCAGGCTGAACAGGGTCTGCTTGGCATTGCACTGAGCCACCATGGATGTTTCTCCAGTAGAAATGCCATCAGCCATGGTTAGAGTATTCCCTGCAGCGTTTCCATGTTTCTCCAAAGAAATTTAAATGCTACCTTAGGCCTGGCCAAGATTTTGAGACCCCATCTCTACTAAAAATGCAAAAATTAGCAGTACATGGTGGTGTGCACCTGTAATCCCAGTGTACCCGGGAGGCTGAGGTAGGAGACTCACTGGAACCCAGGATGCAGAGGTAGTAGTGAGCCGAGATCGCACCACTGCCCTCCAGCCTGGGTGACAGAGCAAGACTCCATCTCAAAAAAAATAAAAGAAATGTAAATGATACCACAGTTGGCCCTTGTGTTCGGTCAGTGTCTCTCAGCCTTGGCGCTGCTGCTATCTTTGACTAGCATTTGTCGTAGGGGTCTGTCCTTCTTCCCATTATAGGATGTTTACCAGCACCCCTGACCTCTACCTACTAGAAGATAGTAGCACTCGCCCCACCAGTTGGGACAAGCAAAATTGCCTCCAGACATTGCCAGCTGCCCCTGGCGGCCACCATTAAACCACTGTGTGGGTCAGGAACGGGTGTCTGGGTGGCGGCGTCTCTGCTCCCTCTCCCCAGGTTGCTCTTCCTGATCAGGGCTTGGGGGCGCCTTTGCCATACAGGAAGGGCAGTTAGGGAAGGCACCAGGGCACTGCTGTGTCTGCTTTGAGGGCGCTGCTGAGAGCCTTGTTCTCTGCCGTGCACAGTCACTTCTCCATCCGCATTCACCAGAGACATGCTTCCTGGTCTTGTGCCTCTAGAGAAATGCACTTTATTTTTGAGTTAGAGATCCTGTGAAGGCCGAAGCTTTTCTTGGTGGCAGTCATCATCTTCAGCGTCGTCATAGCTACCATTTACTGAGCGACTACTTGTGGCCAGACCGTGCACCACAAGCGCTTGATAGCCATTTTCTCCTTCAATCCTTGTGATGACCTGAAGAGGTGGGGACCGTCGTCATTCCCACTGTACAGTTGGATAACAGAGGCTCAGAGAGGTAAAGTCGTTTGCTTAAGGGACACAGCTAATAAGTGACAAAACCAGGATTCAAAACCCAGGTCTCTGAAGTCTGGATAAGGTCCGTGAATTGGATCCATTTCCGTTTCCTGGTTATGATATTGTACTGTAGTGAGGCTCAGTGTTAACGATGGTGAGAAGATGGGTGGAGGGTCTATGGAACTTCTGTATTATTTGTTACTACTGCATGTCTACAATGATCTCCAATTTTTTTAATTAAAAAAAAAAAAAGTAAAACAAGTCTGCTCTGTTCCAGAAGCTGTCCTCTGAATTAGTTTTCTAGATTGGTCATATTTCCCTTTTCGTGCTTGCTGCTAGGAAGCTCAAAGCAAAATGTACGCCCTCTCTCTCTAATGAGTATACAGGACTTCCTGACCACACTGGGTCTTTCCATTCCTCTTGCCATTGTAACTCTATGCCCTATTTGAAATTGCGTTCATTTCGTTTTACTGTGTCTTTAAAACTTCTTCAACACTTGCTGGAATAAAGTGGGCTTTAAATAAATGAAGCAGTGCAGTTTGAGTGGCAGAGGCTGGTCCACATGTTACAACTGTATCGTCAGCCCTCTTAGCAGGCCAGCATGCTTTCTGCTTTTGCATTTAAGATCACGTGCCCCATCCCCTCCACTTGAAAACAAAATTTTTAAATTGTTTTTGTTGTTATCCAAAAGTATCATCTTAAGCAGGTCCTCTCCCCTTAGCTTCATTACCATCTCAGAAGTAGCAGAGGAGCCAGCAAAAGCTCAGGGACAGAAAGTCGCTTCAGAGGATGATGGTGAGTGGTTACACTTCCTAGAAGCTATCATTTATTAAGCACCTAGTGTATGTCTGGAGCTGGGTGAAACAGTTTTGGTATTTTTTTTTTTCAAGATAGGGTCTTGCTCCGCCACCTAGGCTGGAGTGCAGTAGAGCGATTATAGCTCAATGCGGCCTCAGCCTCCCAGACCCAAGCAGTCCTCCCACCTCAGCTTCCCGAGTACACACCACCACACCTGGCTAGTTATTATTATTATTATTATTTTTAGAGACAGGGTCTCGATTTGTTGCCCAGGCTGGTCTTGAACTCCTGGCCTCAAGTGATCTCCCCACCTTGGCCTCCCAAAGTGCTGGGACTATAGGCATGCGCCACCACACCTGGCTAATGTTTGTATTTTTTGTAGAGACAGGGTTCCACCATGTTGCATAGGCTGGTCTTGAACTCCTGGTCTCAAGCGATCCTCCTGCCTCAGACTCCCAAAGTGCTGGGATTACAGGCGTGAGCCACTGCGCCATTCTTTCATCTGCTCAGCCCCTGTGGTGAGGCAAGTATTATGATGAGCCCCCATTTACAGACAAGGCGACTGAGGCCTGAGGAACTAACTCATTTGCCCGAGGTGACCTCGTCTGTGTCGCCCTGAGCAGGAGCACTTTACCCCTGCCCTCCATAGCCTTACCTGTCTGTGTCTGTCCTGTACCAATGCTTTTCCCACTCGAAGGCTGCCTTAGGTCAGGAGCTCAGGTGCTGGCTTCCAGAAGCCTCTGAGGGCTAAGCTGATGTGGCTGCTGGCTCCCTCTCCGCTGGCGACATGAGGCAACAGCATGACTCGGCAGACACAGCATCACTTTGTAGATAAACGACCAATTCCGGGGTCTTTGCCTGTGGACCAGGAGCTCCTGGAGGGCAGAGGCGGGGTAGCCTTGGCACCTGGCACCTGGGAGGAGGCGTTGGCACCTGGCAGTGCTGACTCTGCCCCTTTGGTTTGTTTGTTTGGGTTTTTTTGTTGTTACTGTTTCTTTTTAAAAAAATTTTTTTTAATTTGTTTCTTTTTTAAATTTTTTTTGTTTTTGTTTCTTTTACTTTTTTTTTGTTTGGTTTCGTTTTTGTTTGACTCTGTCCCTTTGAATCTTAGGTTTCCGCCTTTTCTTCACGTCTGTCCCTGGAGGCTGTGAGAAGGAAGAGTCGCCCCAATCCCGCCGAAAGCGCCCGCCCTCCAGCTCCAGGTGAGAACCCACACCTCTCCTCACGTCCCCTCCCTTCTCCTCCTCTTCTGTCTTGGCAGGTTCCCCGGAATAGCCAAGCAGACGCCAGTCAGCACCAGGCCGAGGCAGGGGCCATCAGGAGCTGGAGAAACGTGCACTCAGTGGGAGGGCAAAGCTCTCTTGGTGGCTTTGGTTACTGCTTTTGAGCACCCGTCTTGGGCCAGACACCTCACTTGATCATAGTTGCCTCCTGGGACATCCCTGGGAGGCGTGGACTCTGTTAAAGATGCCCCTTTTATAGATGGTACTGAGAGTCAGAGAGGTTAAATCACTTAAGCAGGTCACAAGCCTGCTCCGCCAGAAGCCAGTATTGGAAGCCGGCTTGGCCCCACTCCCAAGCCTGAACCCGCTACCTGCCTCCCTGTGCGGCCACTTTCTGGTGACCTGGACCGAGGGAGGACAGTGAGGCGGCTCTGGGGCTGTGTCCTGACTGCAGCTAACCCAGGGCGCCCTCTGCTTGCAGCAGTGAGCACAGCAGTGAGGAGCGGCGGCGGTGCCGGGAGGCAGCCGTGTCGGCGTCGGACATCCTGCAGGAGTCAGCCATCCGCGGCGCTGGCACGGTGGAGAAAGAGGCAAAGAAGAAAAGGAAGTCAAAAAAGAAAGCCAAGAAGGTGGCGGTAGTCGCCACCACCGCCCCCAGCGCGGCCACGGTCCAGAAGCAGAAGTCAGGTGAGCTCACGGGGGACCAGGTGTCGCTTGGAACCAAAAAGAAGAAAAAGAAGAAAAAGGCAAAGAAGGCCAGTGAGGCCTCTCCATTCCCACCAGCAAAGAGTGCCACAGCGGTGCCTGCAAACTGAACCCAGCTGTGGGCACAGGGCTCAGCTCCACGGACAGGGTGCCCCGGGGACGCAGCTTTTCCAAGCCCCACCTCCCTCTCCAAGTTCAAGGACGGGGCTGGCAAGTCTAGACTGCCCATAAGACCCTGATGGTGATGCGGGCTTGCCCGAGAGTCGGGCCAAAAAAGTGGCTGTGGGTGAGAAGCCCAAGCGTGGCCTGCCCGTCTGTGCTCCCATGGGGGCTGGGGGACCTGTGGTTCCAGAACATTGCATGGCCTCAGGAAAAGGAGCCTTCCGGTTATTTGAGACTAGTGGCCAAGTAGTGAAACCTCTATCTCCCTACAACTGTCTGAGGTGGGCAGGGGAAGGGAGACCTCCTCCCCCACCACCTCCTTAGCCTGGCGTGAGAAACCGTTTTTAGAAAATGAGAGAAGGAATCCCAAAATGCCAAGGCCCAGAGAAACTTCTGTTCTTCTCCCCTTAGCCCACATAGACTTCACAGAAGTGTCTGAGAAAGGAGAGATTTTTTTCACCCCTGGCTTTCTAGAATTTCCTTTGTCTGCATTTGTGAATATACCACACATGATGGTGTCTCTGAGCCAATCAGATTATGGAAACTCAATTGTCAGGGGGCCCAAACAAAACTGAGAGTGAGCTGGGTATTGCCTCTGTCAGTGCTGAACCTTAAGACGCTTTGAATAAACATGATCTTCCTCTCTCCACACCCAAGACTTCAGGAAGTGTCACAGCACTCGTGGACTAGGTTTCCTGTGACAGAGGCATTCTGCAAGTAGAATCTTGCCGCCAATCGCAGTGGCTCACGCCCGAATTCCCAGCGCTTTGGGAGGCCAAGGAGGGTGGATCAATTGAGGCCAGCAGTTTGAGACCAGTCTGGCCAACATGGCGAGACCCTGCCTCTACTAAAAATACAAAAATTAGCTGGGCGTAGTGGCACACGCCTGTAATCCCAGCTGCTCGGGAGGCTGAGGCAGGAGAATCATTTGAACCCAGGAGGTGGAGGTTGCAGTGAGCCGAGATCGCACCACTGCCCTCCAGCCTGGGCAACAAAGTGAGACGAGACCCTGTCTCAAAAAAAAAAAAAGAAGTAGAAGCTCACAGCCAGACACTGTGGCTCACACCTGTAGTCCCAGCACTTTGGGAGGCGGGAGCAGGGGGATCACTTGAGGCCAGGAGTTCCAGACCAGCCTGGATAACATGGTGAAACCCTGTCTCTATTAAAAAAAATACAAAAATTAGTCAGGCATGGTAATGTGCGCCTGTGGTCCCAGCTGCTCGTGAGGCTGAGGTGGGAGGATCACTTGAGGCCAGGCAGTCAAGGCTGCAGTGAGCGTGTAATGCCTCTGCAGTCTGGCCTGGGTGCCAGTGAGACCGTGTCTTCAAAACAAAATTTTTTTAAAAAGTAGAAGCTCAAAGTTAGGGTAAAATCTGGCTTCATCATCAGAGTCTCAGCAGAGCAAGAAAAGCAGAGATGGTGTGAGAGTGTGGGTGCTGGCGCCCGTCTTGTCTTCGCAGGCCCCTGGCCTGCCTCCACCTCCCTCTACCTGCCCAAACTCCCCCCAAATGACTTGTGGACAAGCATGACATTTCCACTGCATTTCTCCTTGACTTTACTAAAAGTTAAATAAACGTGCCGCTCGCCCCAGCTGGCTACAAGCTGCAGGGGTGCCGGGTCGCCCAGGCCTTCTCCTGAATCCTAGGGTGGCGGTGGCGCTCCGAGGACCAGGTCCTCAGCAGCAGGCGCAGAGACACGGGGCCATGCTTGCCCGGGCTTCACAGGCTCCTGTGTCCCTCCTGGCAGTACTCAGGACCTCGACTCTGGTGGCTGCGAAGTGCCCTCAGCCAGCCAGGGCCCCGGGCTTCTGAGCTTAGTCCTGTCCACACAGGCAGCTCCTCTCCCCTTGGATCACCTCTTTCTTCTCCTGGGCACCTCAGCCTGGCCAGCTGCTTGGGCCTTGCTGCCTTCTGAGCTCAGCAGCTTCTCCCCCAAACAAGGGCAGGGTCTATAGGACCCTCGAGACAGAGAAGCTGCCCGACAGTACCCGGACTTGGTACGGATCGCGAGGCTCCCACAGGAGTAAGGACGACTTCTCAGCTCTGAAGCGGCCTTCCCTGTAGAGGCAGGAGGCCGGGCTGGCCTCAGGCGTGATGCTCTTGGGAACTGATATCCAGGAAAGCTGGAGGTCCTGGGGCCCGGGAGAGGGAATCGCTGGGGACCAGGGAAGCTGGGAGACCCTGCCTACCTTCCCTGTTAGCTTCAGCCCCCCTGGGAGTGGGCATTGGAGCCCCAGGCCCTGGCACAGAGTAGCCACCCAGGAAATGCCTATGTGAGTAGATGACGGGGTCAGTACAAAGGGCATGTGGGTCACTAGCTGGAAGGAGTTTGGACGGGATGGAGTGGCCCTGTGGGTGCACTGGTGACAGAACAAGGCCACACTGACCCAGGGCCGCTCAGAGCTCAGCAGGTCACAGCTACACAGGCCTGTGTCCTGAGAAGTGTGGCTGCCAGCGTGTTGTAGGGGTCCCAGGGCTCTCCACAGGCCCAGGCTGGGGGTGCCCAAGTCATAGGCTGCCCCTTTCTCTTCCAAGTAAGAAGATCGTATCCCAAGCAGCAGGGACAGTCCCTCCGTCTGCCAGGAACAGGCTCTGCTCGCGCTCTCCGGGGCCCCCTTGTGTGCAACCCAAGCAGCCCTCTGCAGGTTGGGGCGCCTCAGAGGCCTCCCTTTCTGATGCGTCGCAGCAAAGTGGGGAGCGAGGCGCAGCTTTCCAGGAAGGGCAGCAGGAGCCGGCAGGCTCAGGTCCTCCAGGCAGGGCTGGCTGCTGCCCTCATTGCCCCCCAGGCAGGCAGTACAGGCTCCAGGGCCCAGGCGCCGTGGTTACTGGGAGGAAGAGGCCATCTGCGTGGAGATGAAGGTCTCGATGACGCTGTGGTTGGACGGTAGCAGGTGGCTGTGGCCGTTGCTGGAGTCTGAGCTCTGGTACAGCACCAGGCTGCCGGAGGACACTGTGGAGGCAAACGAGGCTGCTGGCCGCGCACAGGCACCCCGACCCACCCCACCTGCCCCAGGGATACTCGGGACGGGGAGGCAGGGCCACACCTCCTGGATCACAGCAGATAACAGAACCCCAAAGTCAAACCTCTACCCTCGGTTCTCAACAAGCGGAGCCTCCCAGCCGGGCTCCGGGGCCGCCCAGGGAGTGGCCTCAGTACATCTTAGTGGGAACACTGGAGAAGCCCCGGTGAGATGCCGGGGCAGGCAGTTGTACACGTTGGCTTGGTGAGGCTGCGTCAAACGCTAACCTAAGTGCTGTTGTGAATGCAGGTGCTTTGTAGATGTGGTTAACGCCACCATCAGTTGGCTTTGCATAAAGGAGTTTACCCTGAAAATATGGTGGGCTTCCTCCATCAGCGGAAGGCTGTAAGAACAAAAACGGGTTTCCCAGAGAAGAAAGAATTCTGCCCTAAGGCTGCAGAACTCTCTCTTGAAGGAGTGCCCAGCAACAGATTTCAGGCTTGGCAGCCCCCACGGTCATGAGCCAAGTCCTTCAAGTCAATCTATTGGTTCTGTGTTTCCGGAGAATCCTGACTGATGGAAATGGTTAAGAGAATGGGCTTTGAGGTTGGACCTGGGTTTGAGTCCTGGCCCTGCCATCTGGTAGCTGTGGGAGACGAGGCAAGTCCCTCCCCTCCTTGAGTCTCCACGTTCTCATCCATAAAATGGGGGTGATTGTGCACACGCCTCCCAGGGTGAAGCATGGAGCCAAGACACAGAATGCCCTCAGTGGCTGTCATGACGGCTGCCAGGGCTGGGGCCAGAAACCTTAGAGAAAGGGGCAACTTGCATAAAGGCAGGTGCAGAGCCAGCCACCTGATCCAAATGCCCACTCCTGAAAATGACATCATAGATTACAGACTCCAGTGACCCTCCGCCAGGGGTCATTGGAGCCGATGTGAGTGGATGCAGAGGTGCCTAGTGAGCTGTTATGTGGGAATATGAATTTTTCCAGTTTTCGAAAAGATGCTGGAAATCCGGATTTCTATGTGAAAATTCCTGATTTTGAAATGTTGGCAACAAATTCAAGGAATGTTCAACCCTGAGCCAAGCCAGACCAAACGCGTGAAAGAGTCGCTTCTGGCTCACAGACCTGGTCCTTATCATCACCCGCCGCTACCTCTAACAATTACTTCATCTTTTTCCTCAACCTAGTCCCTGAGATGTTCCTGTAAGGTGGGCCCATCTTCCTGGGGTCGCGGTGCCTTTTGGGCTTCATGGGCGCACAGGCCGTGTCTGGGAGGCGGGAACCCCACCCCACCCCACCCCCCATGCCTGCCGGGGCTTCCTCACGGCAGCCCTAGGCCTGCTGCATGCACTGCCCCACAGCGACGGGGACAGCAACGAAAGGGGCGGGACCAACACGGAAGGGGCGGGGCCAGTAAGGGATGGGGCGGGGCCAGGGCCTCTCACTCGTGGGGCTGGCGCTGAGCCGGTGGGCGGGCTGCAGGTGCTGAATGCCAGCAGGGTCCTGGTTGGGGACGTGGAGGGTGGTGGCCTGAGAGGCTGGCGTGTGAAGCCCGGACTCACTGGAGGCCTCGGTGTCTGAGGTGAAGACCTGGGGAAGCAGAGCAGACTCCTAAGCCCCGGGGGTTTGGTGGTGAGGGGCTCTGGCTCAGGCGACGGAGAGCGGCAGACCTAGGCCTTACCTGCTTGGTGGGCGTGAGGCTGGCCAGGGCGCTCAGGTTGGTGGTGTCGGTGATGAGCATGGTCTGCGGGAGCAGGCCCGTGTGCGTGTACTGGGCCACCTCGGGCTTGTGGCTGTAGAGGGCTGGCCGCAGGGGAGAGAGGGGCAGACATGGCAGACGTGCCTGACAGCCCCGACAGCCCCCGACAGCCCCCAACCCAGGCCTCAAGACTGGGGAAAGAGGGGCGTGGGGCCTTTCTGAACGGCCAGACTGGGCAGCAGTTGGAGATCCAGGGCTGATTTTCAAAACTGGGGGCTCCAGATAGAGGGACAGACCCTCTCCCCATTACAGGGGCCTGCTCAGCTGGGATGGATGCGGGGGAGCCTGGAGGAAGCCAGGAACCAACTCCAGCTCCTCTTGTCACCTGGAGACAGCAGGTATGAAAGGGAACGGGAGGTGTGGGTGCAGGTGCTACTGTACTAAATGCAGGCACTATGTATTAAGCACATAGTATGGTAGTGTTACCATACTAAACACACGTGCTATGTACCAAGCGCAGGTGCTAGTATACTAAACACAGGTGCTATGTACCAAGCGCAGGTGCTAGTATACTAAACACAGGTGCTATGTACTAGGCACAGGTGCTACTGTACTAAACACAGGTGCTATGTACTAAGCGCAGGTGCTACTATACTAAACACAGGTGCTATGTACTAGGCACAGGCGCTACTATACTAAACACAGGTGCTATGTACTAGGCACAGGTGCTACTGTACTAAACACAAGTGCTATGTACTAAGTGCAGATGCTGGTGTAGTTTAGAAGAAAGACAGGTGGCCCCTGTCAAAGAACAAGGCAGAGGACAGCAGTACCTCCATCTCCAGGCCACCTCTCCAAATATAACCCCATGTCTTGCCTACAGCACCCCCACCCACCCCACAGGAGACACACAGACCCCACAAGAGGCACACAGACACTAGCAAAACACACATAAACCACATATTCTCACAGTGACTCAGATAAAAACATAACGCACTTAAAATACATAGACTCTCAACCAGGAACACACAAAGAAATATACAGGTCCAAAACCTCTTAACCCAGTCCCAAATTCCAAAAAGGTTTTGAAACCAAAAGATTTCCTTAGGATTGGCACTAGAGCTCATTTGGTGGCAAACCCAACCTGAACTTGACATGAGGTTATATGTGTGTTGAACCTGCTTTGTGGAAATCCTGCCTTTGGCTGCAGAAATAGTAGTGCTTTGATCACAGGGTCTGTCCCAAACCCTGCTGGGAGTGTTACATGATAGCTGGCATATCCACCAAATTACTTTTTTTTTTTGAGATGGAGTCTCACCCTGTACTCCCAAGCTGGAGTAGAGACAGGGTTTCACCATCTTGGCCAGGCTGTCCTTGAACTCCTTACCTCAGGTGATCCGCCCTCCTCGGATGGGATTACAGGTGTGAGCCTTTTTTTTTTTTTTTTTTTTTTTTCTTGACAGTCTTGCTCTGTTGTCCAGGCTGATCTGCCCTCCAAAGTGTTGGGATTACAGGCATGAGCCTTCATGAGCCTTTTTTTTTTTTTTTTTTTTTGAGACAGAGTCTTGCTCTGTTGCCCAGGCTGGAGTGCAGTGGGGCAATCTCGGCTCACTGCAACCTCCACCTCCCGGGTTCAGGTGATTCTCCTGCCTCAGCCTCCATGAGTAGCTGGGACTACAGGCACGTGCCTCCACACCTGATTAATTTTTGTACTTTTAGTAGAGATGGGGTTTCACCATGTTGCCCAGGCTGGTCTCAAACTCCTGATCTCAAGGAGGCCACCAGCTTTGGCCTCCCAAGGTGCTGGGATTACAGGCGTGAGTTACCACGCCTGGCCCCACATTACCTTTCTAAAATCTGAATAGTAGATTCTGAAATTGATATGGTCCTAAGAGTTTCAGAGAAACATGGGCATGCACCCTCAAACGCATGCATAGCTGATGAACACCCAGACACACACTAGGGATCTGCCCACACAGACATGTACACACACACACAGATACACGCATGAACACTGGAACACACTGGCCTGCAGGCACCCTCAATCACAGAAACACACTTGTCTTGGAGACACACTCAGACCACAACCCCTGCCAGGCATCCCCTTCCCCTGCATCCATTGACAGCCAGCCTCTGTCATTTCCCCCTGCGTGGGGCACAGGGGGCTCACCGTGGGGGTTCTGCAGCTGGGCCATGGTGGCCATGAAGGGGCTCTGGGTCACGTGGCTCTGCACGGGTGGCATGAGCGGTTGCTGGTAGGAGGGGTGCAGTGGCTGGGAGAACTGGACAGGCTGCAGGGTGGTCAGGCTGCTGCCCATGCTGTTGATGACGGGCACACTCTGTGCCTGAGTGGAGGCCAGGCCTGGAGTGGAAGCGGTGGGAATCAGCTGGGCCCCCCAATTACATCCCACCACCCCCCAGGCCTCCTAGGGGCCCCACCTCTCCCTCCCAGAACCCATGGGTTGGAGGAGGGGACAGGTGGTCAGGAAACAGCCCTCCACTGGGACCTGCCACTAATTTAAGTGGCCCTGGGAAGTCATTCCCCCTCTCTGAGCCTCTAGCTCCTTATCTAGGCTAGTGGGAGAGGCAGTCAGTGACTCATTCAAAAATCATCAAACTGGGGTTCCCTGGAGCCCTGGGGTTCCACAGCAGTGCCAAGGCCGTGGGGTTAGCTCTCTGCTCCCCTCTCTCAGCAGCTCCCTATCTATCTTATGTTCTGGGCTTCTGCATAATTGTACCTGCAAATAAAGGCTTCCTGGGCTTAATTTTTCTTCATAAATCAAAAAACTTAGAAAACAAATCCTCTAGCCTGCAGGGGATTTGTGATAAAAGAGAAAAAGATAATGCTAAAAGATATTAAAAAAAAAAAAAAGTCAGTCCCCTTACCCCGCTATAATTTGCTTAGACCCTTCACCTTCTGAGGAACCACAGAATTGATGTATTAGGCCTTCTGCCTGCCTTCCCATTTGAGTTGCTGAGATTTTGGTCTGTTTGGTTCAATCAGGTATCACTGATGTAGCACAGTGCCTGGTCCAGAGTGAATGAATGAAGGAATGAAGGAATGAATGTCCTTCCCAAAGCATTGAGCCCAGTGCAAGATACATAATCATTCTAAGCTGACAGAAGATATGAAAAGGATGAAAACAAAAGGCAGTTGCTCCACAGATGAGTGGCCCACGTGTGCACAGGCTGTGAGCATAAGCGCACAGGCCACAGGTGCACACGAAGGGCGTGTGCTGGGAACCTGTGCCGGGAGCATGGTGCACACCATGGGCACCAACGATGGGCAAAACTGCACACTTGGGACTGCACATAACTGCAGTCTCTTGAATTCTTGTTTCCATCCAGCCTCTCACAGCTGTGGGCTAACAAGGGGGAGGGCAGAAAACAGCCTGAGCCATTCGTAGACAAAAGTGATCGAGAGAACGCTGTGGGAAAAGGGGGCCATGAGCTGAGGCCTCGAGAGCACCAGCAAGTGAGGCTTCAGCTTCCCTCCCTTCTCTCCCGCAGGGGCCTTCTGCTCTGGCCTCCCTCGTGACTTGGCAAGCTGCCTCCCAGAGAATGTGTTTTCTACTTGGATAGCCTCCAGCCAGGCCCTTCCACTGAGGCCCAAAATGGACTGCAGCCCGTTCCAGCCTCCTCCGGGGAAGGTGGGGGTCCCAGCAAGTCGGCTGTGATAAGGGACGGCCCTGCCAGACATTGCATCAGGCAGCAAAACTCCACTCCCCTCGCCTGCCTGGGGCCAAGAGCACAGTGGGTTGGGTCAAGGAGCGGGGAGATGGGGGAGGCCTCAGCTGTTGCTGGCCCGGCCTCTCAGCCTTTCCCACGGGGAGGAGGAGGAGCTGCATGGGAAAGAGGAGCCATGGGAAGGCAAGAGCTGGTGACAGAGGAGCTCCGAGGCAGAGTGGAGCACTGAGGGAGAGTGGGAGCTCCGAGGCAGAGTGGGAGCACTGAAATCCACTGCGAGAAAGCTCCACATGTGCTGGGCGCTGGGAGGCCAGCCTGACCTGCCCCCACCTTGTTGCCAAACACCTTGGAGTGGGCTCTTTTGTGAGTTTTCTCAGAATCTGCAGAGTGGAGACAGAGGCAGGGCAGGGAAACCCCCAGGCTACTGGCACAGCAAGGCAAGGAGATGGAGCGCCTATGCCAGCCTGCCTTGGTTTTTATTTTTCATTTTTACTTTTTAATTTTGTTCTTATCATTTAGCTCAAAATGTCAAGTGCCTCGGTTTTAGATGAGAAGAGCTTGTCCATCCAGTGGCCTGTCCAGGCCAGGTTCCATTGCACTTGGGGACACACAGAGACAGCTTGGGAAGGCCAAGGCCACCCAGTCAGGAGCGTGGTGTCTGACGCCCAGCCCAGAGGCTGCTGAATGAGCCAGTGAGTGAAGAAGAGCAGGAATGAAAGAACAGGAAGTGAATGAATGGCTGGCTCCAGCTCCCCCGACACTGCACACACCATATACAGCCTGGGGCTATGGAGCTATGTTACTTCCGAGAGCATCCTAGCACCCCAGGGCTCCAGCTTCCTCTTCTTCTCCCAAGAAAGAACCGATCTTTGATTTCCTTGTGTCCAATCGCCCCCAAGACTGAGTAGAAGCAGGCAAAGGTGAAGATGTGTGTCACCTGAACATCAGTGGATGTCCACGTGGCTGTAAAGGGGCGGGGGTGAGTGCCACAGGTGGACCTTGGAGCTAAGGGCCAGCCTGGCAGGAGTGGGGCTGCCACAGACTCTAAGCCAGCCCTGGCCAGGACAGGCCCGGCTGCCCCTCGGCCCTTTATGCCTGCGCAGGGCTGTGGGGGAGCGCACTTTCTTGCCCCCATTGGACACGATCCCTTCCAACAGCTGCAGGAAGTACAGGACCCCAGAGAGCAGCTTCAGGCCTCCCTGTCAGGGTGGAGAAGCAGGAACTGACCCACACCTCCTGGCTTCGCTGCACTTGGCTGGTCAGGAGCTGTGGCTGAAGCTGGTGTTCAGGATACCCTCAACCATGCAGCCAGGCAGCCTGGGGAGGAGTGTGCTGGCTCATTCAGAACCGACCTGGACATGGACCAGGATTCATGGCCAAGGATGTGGCCCAAGCCCTGAACTCCAGCATGTGAGAAGCATGGCAAGCATCTTATCAGAGCCGGCGGGCTGGGTAACTGCGGTGCCTTGGCACAGTGGAAGCAAGCCATGCAGGGCACCATCGCCGACGCAGAGCTACAAAAACATAACGTTACGAGTCTTTTCACCTTATACCCTTTGACTGTTTGTTTTGGGGGGGGACACAGTCTCACTCTGTCACCAGGCTGGGGTATGGTGGCATGATCTTGGCTCAGTGCAGCCTTGACTCAGGCAATCCTCCCACCTTAGCCTCCTAGGTAGCTGGGAGCACAGGTGTGCACCACCATGCCCGGCCACATTTTTTCAAAGATCATTTATGGAGACAGGGTCTCTCTACATTGCCCAGGCTGGTATTCTCTTTTATACTGTTTGAATTTTTGGTAACCATACACCTGTATCGGTTTATTACTCTTAAAAATCAAATCTAAAATTTCAAAAGAGGAAGGCACGATCACTTTGGAAGTGGTATGAAAAATACATTAGAAGAGGGAAGGACTGGAGGCCAGGAGCCCAGTCAGCTCCTTCTGCAAGGGAGCCAGGAGAGAGCAGGCGGCTGAGCGAGGCGGTGGCAGAGAGGTGGAGGGGGAGGTCACACCCGTGAGACGTTCGAGAAGTCAAAACGACGCCAGCACCTGCTTCACACGGATGGCCCCAGAGGTCATCATGTTCGGTGAGATAAGCTGGTCACCAAAGGACAAATACTGTACGATCTCACTTATCTATGAGGTACCCAGACAGTCAAAATCACAGAGACAGACAGGAGAAGGGTATCTGCCAGGGTCTGGGATAAGGAGCTAGGGGGTTCATGTTTAATGGGGAGTTTCAGTTCTGCAAGATGAAAGGGGTTCTGCAGGGGAACAGTGGGGATGGCTGCCCAACAGTGTGAATGTACTTAGTGCCACTGAACTGTACACTTGAAAACAGTCAAAGGCCGGGCGTGGTGGCTCACGCCTATAATCCCAGCACTTTGGGAGGCCGAAGTGGGCAGATCACCTGAGGTCGGGAGTTCGAGACCAGCCTGACCAACATGGAGAAACTCCATCTCTACTAAAAGTACAAAATTAGCCAGGCATGGTGGCACATGCCTTAATCCCAGCTACTTAGGAGGCCGAGGCAGGAGAATCGCTTGAATCCAGGAGGCAGAGATTGCGGTAAGCCGAGATCGCACCACTGCACTCCAGCCTAGGTGACAGAGTGAGACTCTGTCTCGAAAAAAGAAAAGAAAATGGTAAAATGGTAAATGTTATGCTATGTACATTTGACCACAATAAATCAATAAACGATGGCCAGGCACAGTGAGGCCGAGGCAGGAAATTGCTCGATCCCAGGAGTCTGAGACCATCCTGAGCAACGCTGTGAGACCCTGTCGCAAAAAACAAAACAAAACAAACAACAAAAAGAAACAGGAAAATACCCCCAGCAATGCCTGTGGGTGAGGGGAGGTTAGGGGGACAGAGGAAGCTAGGAGGAGCCCAGCTCTTGCCTCGGACGACAGCAGTCTGTTCTCCACGGCACCCACAGTGACTGGCATGCAGCAGAGCTCAATCAGTGTTTGTGAAGCAAATGAATGGGCTTATGCACTGCCTTAAAGAGTAAGGTGTTGTTTACTGTAGGCTGGTGGTCTCCCCCCAGAGCCAGCAGAATATTGGGCACATACAAGATGCTGAATTAATACTCTACTGAAAATAGAAGGCCAGCATAAAGTTAATTTATTGCTCAGAAAGATGCTTACATTTTGACACTGAACCAAAAAATAGGACACACCAGTATCTCCGGTTGCAGTCTATTTTATTTTTTTAAAAAGTGTGTATACACGCACATGCACCGACACACAGACACATACAGGGTGGGAGAGAGAGAGAGAGAGAGAGAGAGTCTTGGCAAAATGTCTGACGAAGTTAGCAATGAGTCTCTCTGAAGCCATGGATGTTTTCAGTTTCCTTGCTTTTACTTATTGTCTTTGAGGCCCTGTGACCTTAGGCAAGGAACTTAAACCTCTTTGAGTATAGTTTTCTCATAGGTGAAATAGGGACATTTACAACAACTACTTTATACTCAGTGGCCGTGAGAAGTTTAATGAGACGATGCTGGCAAAATGCTTCACCCACGCCTGAGCTGTGTTAGGTGGTACCAAGAAGGAACCACTGGCCTTATTTTTACAGATGCAGCGGAGTCAGTGGTTTGTACACTGGAGATGAGTGTTACAATGTGGGGAGGTGTCTCAGTTCCCCCCAAACCAAGAAAACGAGGGAAACAGTGATGACCTGGCCTGGCCACCAGCTGGCAATGTCCCTAACCCAGTCACTTAGTGGATGGCACTTGGGTCTGGGAATCTCATCCTGCCTCTTGCCTCTCTAGGGATAAACTTGCTGACTTGCCCTGTCCCAGGCACTGAGTATGGTTTTCTCTGCCCCAGGCACAGGACTGCTGGGTGGTGGAATGTGTACCATGGCCCGAGGCAGCAGGTCAGCTAGAGAAAGACCCAGTAACAGTAGAGCCAGATCCCCAGGCATGCTCTCCCCTCAGCTGCCCTGCAGGCCCCAGCTGCTTACACCTTCCATATGGCCTCTCGTGGCCAGAAAGGACTGAGCAGGCCTCAGGAATGGTGGGAGCCATGGGTATGGGGTGAACACAAAGGACA
The DNA here is from genome assembly GCA_963573385.1 of Cacajao melanocephalus. Taxonomy (NCBI): domain Eukaryota; kingdom Metazoa; phylum Chordata; class Mammalia; order Primates; family Pitheciidae; genus Cacajao; species Cacajao melanocephalus. Next base: position 65,852 of record CAUYLG010067488.1, read on the forward strand.
GCGGCTTTTTCCACTCTGGCTGCTGTGTGAAGGGCATGCACTTTGGGTCCTGGTGTGAGGCCTGAACCCAGCAGGTCTCAGAATGGCTGGGCCGAGAACAAGCAGAAATGCCAGTGGATTTTGTCCCTAAGACATACCCATGTTGCTGGCTGTAGCTCAGGGCAGCAGCCTTACACAAAGCAGCCTCGCTTTCCAATGCTGCTTGTGCTTTTCTTCCACTGTGCAAGTCTGAGGGGCTGTTCCTGTCTTTTTTTTTTTTTTTTGATATGGAGTCTTGCTCTGTGGCCCAGGGTGGAGTGCGGTGGCACGATCTCAGCTCACTACAACCTCATCTCCCCAGTTCAAGCAATCCTCCTGCCTCAGTCTCCAGAGTAGCTAGGATTACAGGCATGCGTCACCACACCCGGCTAATTTTTGTACTTTTGGTAGAGATGGGGTTTTGCCATGTTGGCCAGGGTAGTCTCGAACTCCTGACCTCAGGTGATCTGTCTTCCTTGGCCTCCCAAAATGCTGGGATTACAGGCATGAGCCACCGCACCTGACCTGGAGGGTGTTTCTTTCTAAGTGGTTCAAGAGAAATCTGTCCTGTACACCAACTCACTAATCAGGAGAAAACATGGCTCTTGTCCTAAAACTGTAAAACATCAGGACTGAAAAGAGCTTGGTAATTTACTTATCCATTCTTCCTCACTTTTCATTTATAGAAACTCTGGTTCAGAGAGGTCAAATGCTCGACCAAGGTATAAACTGGGTAGTGACAAAACCCAAACTACCACCCAGGTTTCCTGTCTCCCAGGTTAGTGACATCCCTGCCCAACTTCATCATCCTGACTCTTACAGCTTAGGCTGCACCAGAATCTTCAGCATAAGAATGGCAAATACATGGCACACCTTCCACCACCCCGCAGGCCTGTGCCTGGGGCAGGTATCACTAATCAATCACCATCCTTTTCTCAGCTGAGACTGGATATAGCCTCATAACCTTCTCAATGCAGGGCCAATCCATTAGAGTTGGTGTGTAAGATAAAACCCATTGGCCTTTCCTACTTTTCAGAATCCTCACTGGCTACCAAACTAAATTCCTCACCATCTCTTAGTTTAGTATTCTACTACATGACATCACCCCACAATGCCAGCCCAAATTCCAGTTCTCCTCTTGCTTACATAAACCCTTCATTCAAGCACATATGCCTCGTGCATGCAGCCTTCAAGCCTTTAGCCCATAAAGCCCTTTATTGCACAAAACACCACAGGCCATATTAATTGTCAGGTTATTGAGAATAGCTCAGGACAGCTGGGCACGGTGACTCAAGCCTGCAATCCCAGCATTTTGGGAGGCTAAGGCAGGTGGATCACTTAAGATTCACAGTTTGAGACCAGCCTGGCCAACGTTGTGAAACCCCATCTCTACTAAAGACACAAAAGTTAGCCAGGTGTCATGGCGCATGCCTGCAATCCCAGCTACTTGGAAGGCTGAGGCAGGAGGATTGCTTGAACCCAGGAGGCAGAGATTGCAGTGAGCCGAGATGGTGCCACTGCACTCCAGCCTGGGTGACAGAATGAAACTTAAAAAAAAAAAAAAAAAAAAGAATAGCTAAGCATAAAGTTTGCAAAAAACTAGCTTTGTGAAAAGAACTGCAATGAATACAAAGTTCTCCTTATAATTCTACCTTTGTCCCTTGCTTGACTTTTGTTTTCATGAATGAGGGAGGAGGTGGAGTTACAGCGAGCCTAGAAAATTGCACAGAACAGCTGACAATCCATTCCACACCACAGCTGGCAAAGATCTTGACCCAGCTAATGTTACATTATTACTCACATGCCTTTATATGTTTTTATGCATACAAGCAGGCCAGATTTTATTGTGCTTTGCTTTATTATGCCTCACGGATACTGTGTTTTCTACAAACGGAAGGTTGTGGCACCCCTGCCTCAAGCAAGTCTATCAGCACCACTTTTCCAACGGCACGAGCTTGCTGTGTGTCTCTGTGTCACATTTTGGTAATTCTCGCAATATGGCAGACTTTTTCATTATTATTATGTCTGTTATGGTAATTTGTGATCAGTGATTGTTGATGTTACTATTGTCATTGTTTTGGGGTGCCAAAACCACACCCATAGAAGACCATGGATTTAATCGATAGATGTGTGTGTTCCAACTGCTCTACCATCCAGCCATTCCCTGGTCTCTTTCCCTCTCCCCAGGCCTCTCCCTGTTCCCTGAGACACAACAATATTGAAATTAGGCCAGTTAATAAGTCTACCATGGCCTCTAAGTGTTCAAGTGAAAGAAAGAGGCACACTTTTGTTGCTTAAAATCAAAAGCTAGAAATGACGGAGCTTAGTGGGGAAGGAATGCTGAAAGCCAGAAAGGCTGAAAGTGAGGCCCCTTGCACCAGTTAGGCAAGTTGTGAGCGCAAGAGAAGTTCTTTTATTTATTTATTTATTCTTCTAATCTTATGACAGTTTTTTTTTTTTTTTTTTTTTTTTGAGACAAACTCTCGCTCTGTTAGCCAGGCTGGAGTGCAGTGGCATGATCTCAGGTCACTGCAACCTCCACCTCCTGAGTTCAAGTGATTCTTGTGCCTCAGCCTCCTGAGTAACTGGGATTACAGGTGCCTGCCACCATGTCAGGCTAATTTTTGTATTTTAAGTAGAGAGGGGATTTCACCATGTTGGCCAGGCTGGTCTCGAACTCCTGACCTTAAATGACCTGCCCACCTCAGCCTCCCAAAGTGCTGGGATCGCAGGTGTGAGTCACCACACCCGGCTGGAAAAGTTCTTGAAGGAAATTAAAAGGGCTACTCTAGGGAATGCACAAATGATAATAAAGTGAAATGGACTTACTGCTGGTATGGAGAAAGTTTGAGTGGTCTGGATAGAAGATCAAACCAGCCACAACATTCCTTTAATCCAAAGCCCAAACCAGAGCATGGCCCGAACTCTCTTCTATTCTAGGAAAGTTGAGAGAGATGAGGAAGCTGCAGAAAAGCTGCCAGTTTTGGTTGGTTCATGAGGTTTAAGGGAAGACGACATCTCCATAACATAAAAGTGCAAGGTAAAGTAGTAAGTGCTGATGGAGAAGTGGCAGCAAGTTATACCAAGGATCTAGCTAAGATCACTGACGAAGGTGGCTGCAGTAATCAATAGGTTTTCAACGTATGAGAGAAGATGCCATCTAGGACTCCCATAGCTAGAGAGGAGAAGTCAATGCTTGGCTTCAAAGGATAGACGGATTCTCTTGTTAGGGGCTAAGGTAGCTAGTGACTTTAAGATGAAACCAATACTCATTGACCTTTCCAAAACTCCTAGGGACCTTAACAATTAAGATCTACTCTGCCTGTGCTCTGTACATGGAACAAGTCTGGATGATAGTGTATCTGTTTACAGTATGATGTATTCAGTATTTTAAGCCCACTGTTGACACCTATTGCTTAAAATATTACTGCTCATTGACAATGCACCTGGTCACCCAAAAGGTCTCATGGACAGGTAAGAGGAGACTAACGTTTCCATGCCTGCTAACACAACAGTGATGCTGTAGCCCATGGTTCAAGGAGCAATTCCGACTTTCAAGTCCTTTTTTTAATTTATTTTTTTTTTTTTTTTTTTTTTTAGAGACAGGGTCTTACTCTGTCACCCAGGCTGGAGTGCAGTAGCATGATTATGGCACACTGTAGCCTCAAACTCCTGGGCTCAAGCGATCCTCCTGTCTCAGCCTCCTAAGTACATGGTATTTCACCTGACTAATTTCTTTTTTTTTGAGATGGAGTCTTGTTTCGTCATCCAGGCTGGAGTGCAGTGGCATGATCTTGGCTCACTGCAACCTCCGCCTCCTGAATTAAAGTGATTTTCCTGCCTTAGCCTCTCTAGTACCTGGGATAACAGGTGACTGCTACCACGCCCAGCTAATTTTTGTGGCAGTGCACTCCAGCCTGGGCAACAAGAGCTAAACTCTGTCTCAAAAAAAAAAAAAAAAAAAAGAAAGAATATTCCGTAAACGTAGTTGACAAAGCGGCAGTGGCGTTAGAAAGAATTAACTCTAATTTTGGAAGAAGTACTACCGTGAATCAAACAGCATTGCATGTTACAGAGAAATTTGTCGTGAAAAGAAGAGTCAATTGATGCAGTCAACTTTATTGTTGTGATAATTTTAAGAAATTGTGGCTGGGTGCAGTGGCTCACGCATGTAATCCCAGCAATTTGGGAGGCCCAGGCGGGAGGATCCCTTGAGCCCAGGAGTTTGAGACCAACCTGGGCAACATAATGAGACCATGCCTCCACAAATAATAAAAACATTAGCTGGGTATGGTGGCACACACTTGTGGTCCCAACTACTCGGGAGGCTGAAGTAGGGGTGCTGCCCAGGTGATCAGGGCTGCTGCAAGCCATGATCGCAGCACTGCACTCCCACTTGGGCAACAGAGCGAGACCTCATCTCAAAAAAAGATAAAGAAATTGCCACAGCCACCCTAATCTTCAGCAGTTAGTCAGCAGTCATCAACATTGCGGCAAGACCCTCCCCAGCAAAGAGACTACATCTTGCTTGCTAAAGGCTCAGATGATTGTTAGCACTTTTTAAAGCAAATAAAGTATTTACATTAAGGTATGTACTGTTTTTTTAGACATGCTGCTGTACACTTGATAGACTGCAGTATACTGTAAATGTAACTTTTTTTTATTTGGAGACAGAGTTTTGCTCTTGTTGCCCAGGCTGAAGTGTAATGGCGATGATCTCGGCTCACTGCAACCTCCGCCTCCTGGGTTCAAGTGATTCTCCTACCTCAGCCTCCTGAGTAGCTGGAATTACAGCCGGTTGCCACCATGCCTGGCTAATTTTTTGTATTTTTAGTAGAGACGGGGTTTCACTATGTTGGCTAGGCTGGTCTTGAACTCCTGACCTCAGGTGATCTGCTCAACTTGGCCTCCCAAAGTGCTGGTATTACAGTCAGCACACCCGGCCGTATAAACATAACTTTTATATGCACTGGGAAACAAAAAAATTTGTGTGACTTGCTTTATTGTGATATTAATTTTGTTGCAGGGGTCTGGAACTGAAACCTGCAGTATCTCTGAGGTATGCCTGTAACAGCCAAAATATAGAAAGTTTTAGGCTTCCCCCAAAAGGTTTTTGGGTTTTGGGGAAATTTGGGGAAGCCCACTATAGGGTGTCTGGAGTGTGAACATAATCTCCTGTGAGTATTTCAGCAGAAAAAGGCGGAGGGCAACTGCCCAAAGAAAGCACAGACGTGCAGAGCAGAACGACAGTCTGTGCGATGCCATTTTTCATATGTCTGCTTAGCGAAGAAGAAAACGCCCTGGAATATACTGTGTGGGTGAATTTCTGGAGAACTGACTGGCTCATCAAGTGGCCATGGGCTCCTCCACGTTTCCCAGACTTTTTCACAGTCAGGCGGAGGCCATATGACTGGTTCTGATAGGTAGGATGTGGGTGAAAGTGATGTAAGCCACTTTGCTTAAAATTCTCCCACACTTTCATACAGGCCTTTATTCCCTGGCTGTGGTAACAGTGGAGGCCACATGTTCCAACTGGCTTAGTTCACGATGGAAGCTGCCTGGATCCCTGAGATGCTGCTTGGAGAGCCGTCTCATCTGTAGCAGATGTGATACAAGAGAAAAATAAGCCTTTGCTCTGCTAAATACTGAGATTTGGGGGACTAATCATTCCTGCAGCATAGCCTGTCCCCTCCTAATACCTAATGTTCATGGAGGTGTCCTTTCTGAAGCACAATTTGGCCAAACCATCACAGTTTTAAATATGCATACTCTTTGCTATGGTCTGAATGTTTGTGCCCCTCTAAAATTTTTGTGTTGTAATCGAATCCCCAATGTGCTGGCATTAAGAGGTAGGGCCTTTGGGAAGTGACTAGGTCACTAGTGTGGAGCCCTCGTGAATGGGATTAGTGTTCTTTTAAATTAGAGTCCTGAGGGGGCTTGTCTGCCCCTTCCATCAGGTGAGGATGCCACAGGTAGGTGCCATCTTGGAAGCAGAGAGCAGCCCTTCCCAGACCAAATCTGCTGGCTCCTTGATTCTGAACTTCCCAGCCTCCAGAACCACGAGCCATAAATTTCTGCTATTTGTAAGTTTCCCAGTATATGATATTTTGTCATAGCAGCCCCAGAGGACTGCTATATAACACTCTTTGACCCAGGAATTCCACTTCTAGGAACTAATCTTGCTGATATTCTTGCATGAATACAACAAGGACACATACAACCATAAATTGATTATAATTACAAAAGTTTAACCATGACCTTAATGCATGTTAATAGGCAAAACAAAAACAAAAAACCGCAACTTGTTAGCTCAGTGTTAGGTACATTTATCAGTGCAATACTCTGTAATGATTAAAAAGAAAGAGGCAGTTCTGGAGGGCTGACATAAAACGCTGTTCAAGACATAAGCGAAAAAGGCAAGGGCAACAGTATGTGTGGCATGCTACCAACCGCCTAAACACTGGGCTGGATCCACACACACAGGGCATGTGCTGGATATCTTTGGAGATGGAAACAAGAGATTGACAAGAGTGGCTGAGAGAACCCGGAAACAGGTGGGAACTGTCACTGACTTTTATACTTTCTTCTACTATTTAAATTTGTTACCATGTTACTAAAATAAAATATCAAAATAAGCGAAAGTGGTTATAAAAATAAGTAGAAATAAAAAGCATATGGAGTTGTGTCCCAATCCATCATCCTACACAGTTAGCGCTTAATATTTACTTGAATGACCAAGTCCATCTAAGCAGCTTTATGACGAACCTAACCAAGAACAGGCAAGAGCGAGCCTGACAAAGATGGTGACTGTACCAGGTTTCCAACATGGTTTTTTTTTTTTTTTTTTTTTTTAGACAGAGTCTTGCTCTGTTGCCTAGGCTGGAGTGTAGTGTGATCACAGATCACCGCAGCTTCAACCTCCTGGACTCCAGTGAACCTCCTGCCTCAGCCTCCCAAGTAGCTGGATCACAGGCATGTGCCACCACACCTGGCTATTTTTTAAAAACTTTTTTGGAGAGACAGCGTCTTTCCCTATTGCCCAGGCTGGTCTCCAATTCCTGGGCTCAAGTTTTCTTTTCTTTCTTGCTTTTTTTTTTTTTTTTTTTTTGAGACAGAGTCTCGCACTCTCACCCAGGCTTGGGTGCAGTGGCGCAATCGTGGCTCACTGCAAACTCCACCTCCTGGGTTCAAGAGATTCTCCTGCCTCAGCCTCCTGAGTAGTTGGCATTACAGGCGCACGCCAGCACTCCTGGCTAATTTTTACATTTTTTTGTAGAAAGAGGTTTCACCATTTTGGTTAGGCTGGTCTCAAACTCCTGACCTTAAGTGATGTGCCTGCCTCGCCCTCCCAAAGTGCTGGGATAACAGGTGTGAATCACCACAACCTGACCTGGCAAATCATTTTCATCTCATGAGTAAAAGCTAATAGGTTGGTAATTGGCAGCCTGGAGCACTTTAATGAGAAGAATCCTGAGGTCAGGCTTATTTTCTGTGGGAAAGAATGTGGCGGTTGATTAATGATGTTTGCTGTCTGTACAGATAGGGTGTATTAGGCTGTTTTTGCATTGCTATAAAGAAATACCTGAGACTGGGTAATTTATAAGGAAAAGTGATTTAATTGGCTCATGGTTCTACAGGCTGTACAGGAAGCATGGTGCTGGCACCTGCTTGGCTTCTGGTGAAGCCTCAGGGAGCTTTCATTCATGGTGGACAGTGAAGTAGGAGCAGGCACTTCAAATGACAAAAGCAGGAATGAGAGAGAGAGAGAATGAGAAAGTGCCACACCTGATCTGGCAACAACTCACTATGAGGAAGACAGCACCAAGCCTTGTGGGATCCACTCTCATGACCCAAACACTTCCCACCAGGCCCCGCTTCCAGCACTGGAGATTACAATTCAACATGAGATTTATGCGGGGACAAATATCCCAACTATTATCACAGGGGAAGGGCTGGTGCATGTGTCAGATTCTTGTTTAGGAGGAGATGGCTAAGGAAGGCTAGGAATCTTCTGCGCCCTGGAGTCCTTTTTCTTCCCTCCTTCCTCATGTGCCCTATTTTTTTCCATTTTGGTCATGCTCATTATTGCAAATCGCTGTGCCCATGTGTGGGGTTTGGAGCTTTTGTCAATTTTATCAATCAGCAACCTTTTGACCAGAAATGTGCGCAGTACGTATACATGAAATGGGTGCATATTCGTGCAGATGCTCAGGAGAAGCCCACGGAAGCAGGGAGGGGACGATGGGCTACGCTTCAACGGCTATACAATGGCCACAGCTTCCCACTTTGTTCTGCACCTCATAAAGATGGTCCCATTACAGGATTTCTGAGAAAACTAGGTAGAGAAAAAGTCTCCATGCATAAGTCCAGGATCCCCAATTCCTGCCCTATCCTCCTTCCTGACCTTCTAAGGAGACTTTCTGCACCTGGAGAATGACCAAGTAAGGGACGGAACAGAGAGGATAATTTCTTCTGCTCCCTGTTTTCTTCCAACCCTACTTCTGAGTGTTTCCTCTATCTTTTTTTTTGAGATGGAGTCTTGCTCTGTCACCCAGGCTGGAGTGCAGTGGCATGATCTTGGCTCACTGCAACCTCCGCCTCCCAGGTTCAAGCAATTCTCCTGCCTCAGCCTCCCGAGTAGCTGGGATGACAGTCAGGCACCACCATGCCCAGCTATTTGTGTGTGTGTGTGTTTAGTACAGACAGGGCTTCACCATGCTGACCAGGCTGGTCTTGAATTCCTGACCTCAAGTGATCCACCCACAGCCTCCCAAAGTGCTGGGATTATAGGTGTGAGTCACCGTGCTGGCCTCCTCTGTTTCTACACAGTGGAGACTGAATTTGATTCCTCTGGAGCCTCCTCAAACTCCCACTAAATGGTCCCAGTGACAGCAGGAAGGGGTTTTATTCCTGTGATGAAAGGAGAAATCCCAGCCTCTTCCTTTTCTTTTTTTTTTTTTTCTGCTCCTGCCCTGACTTCAACCTCTTGTCTTTTTCATCAGCAAGTTCTGTCCAAATCTCAGCTCTAGATCTGTAGGAGAAGTAGGAGTTAAGGAGAGAGGGGCCACAGGGTCTTGGGCAGCAGGGGGCTTGGTCTGCTGCTATCCTCTGGGCTGATCTACGGCCACAAAGGAGCCCATCTGCACTCGGTCTACTGGTGGAAAAAGGTCAATTGTCTTAGCTGCTCTGAGCAGTGGACACATGGCCCTGAACTTGGACACACTTGGAGTGGGTCCCAGCTCTCCCACTTACTCTCTGCTGACGCTGGGTGAGGAATAACTTCTCTGAGCCTAGGCTGGCCCCACAGGGTTATCATGAGCATCAGGGAAGCTGTGTGAGCTCTGAAAATTGGGAGGATTGCACACAGGCTGGGCATTATTGCTGGTCTGAACAAACGTCAGCCAGAGCCCATCTATGCCAATGGCACTGTTGGTTGGTATTTCTTGGGTACATCTCTCCCCACACTGGACTGTAGGGGAGGGACGCTGGCTGACCCACTTTACCTTTATCCTACAGAACAAGCCCAGGCAATCCCTGCCTGCTGCAGCTATTCCTATCCTTCAAGGGCCCACCTTTCCAGCATTATTTACAGGGACACTCACCTAATATGCCAGGCCTCAGGCCTGGGCACACCTGGACATGGCCATGGCCAAACGGTTTCTCAGCTAGGAGGGCAAGTCAGTTTCCACTCCAGGCCCAGGCTGATGGATGGGAAGGGGCTACCTGGCACTCTGTATTTGAGCAAGTGGATTCCCTGCAGGAAAAGAGTGCTGTGATTGCTCTGTGACACCTATCATGGGTAAAGGATGGCGTAGCTATTGTGAATTTGCTGCACCTGTTGTTTTAGAGTACTGGTTTTCAACTCTGACAGCATATGAGAATCATCCAGAGAAGTTTTAAAATTACTGAGGCCTGGGTGCCACCTTCAGATTAGGATTGTATTCATGTGGGTATGGCCTGGGCATCAAGATGACTTAAAGCTCCTTAGGTGATTCTTCTAGAATTCACAAAGATGGAGAGCCACTACTTTTAGAGCACCCAGCTCCACTACCCAGGAGCTCTTAGAGACAGCGGGAGCTGCTGCTGCCTGTACACACACTAGCCATCAGCAAGGCCAGGGTGGCAGCGGGCTGCTGAATCTCTTGTGAACCAGAGAGGGATGCCAGGAGAACACGTCTGTGTGCCTTATTTTACCTACTCAGTAATAAAAAGCAACACTGATACCCATACGATAATTTGGATGAATTTCGAGGGAACGGTGCTGAGTGAAAACTTTTGTATAATCACAAAAGGTTACACACTGTATGATTCCGTTTACAGAACTTTCCTGAAATGACAACACTGTAAGAATGGGGAACAGACTAATATTGCTAAGGATCAAGAAAAGGGTGGGGCAGGAGGGAAGTGAGTGTAGTTATAAAAGGGCAACACGGGCCGGGCGCAGTGGCTCATGCCTGTAAGCCCAGCACTTTGGGAGGCTGAGACGGGTGGATCACCTGAGGTCAGGAGTTCAAGACCAGCTTGATCAACATGGAGAAACCCCGTCTGTACTAGAAATACAAAACAGCAGGGTGTGGTAGTGCATGCCTGTAATCCCAGCTACTCGGGAGGCTGAGGCAGGAGAATCACCTGAACCCAGGAGGCGGAGGTTGTGGTGAGCCAAGATCGTGCCATTGCACTCCAGCTCAGAAAAAAAAAAAAAAAAAAAAAAAGGGCAACAATACAAGGGATTCTGTATGAGGTCAATATCCTGGTTGTGACATGAGGCTAGGCTTTTGCAAAATGTTACCATAGGGGGAACTGCGTAACAGACTCATGAGACCTCTCTGTATAATTTCTTAAAATTTCATGTGAATCTACTCTTATGTCAAAATGAAACAGCGTAATGAAAAGGAAAAAAAGAAAAGAAAACTAGCTCCCACAACAGCAGGCACAGTTTCAAGAGATCTTTGAAAAATGGAAAAAAGAAGTGAACTAGTTGGGTTCCAACTGAAACTCAACTGGAGTTTGGCTTTTTGCAGAACCATGAGCAAATGACCCCTTCCTGGGGTCTATACATGTGGAGTAATGAGTGTGAGGACTTTCTGAGGGAAAGGCTAAATGAGGATGCTCCTCTTCGTGGTAGGGGGAGAAAAACAGGGGACAGGACTCTGGAGGGAATGGCATGATATCTGATCCCCCATCAGCGGGACAATGTGTTGTGGGTTCTGTTAAGGAGAGGAGCTGGGACAGCGAGTCCTGTGAGACCATTCAAGGCTTGGTGCCCAAGCAGTGGTGCTATAGGGCCCAAAAAGCTCTGCGCAACCTCAGCGGGTCAGCCAAACAGGGCCTTGGGGTGAAGAAGATGGGGGCAGCTGTGCCATCTGCGCAGCACAAGCACTCTGACCGGGAGGCCTGGGACATCTGGGTTATCTTTGAATTGCTCACTGGACTTCGCAAGGGGCACAGCAAGCTTCGGGCTGCTCGATAGCAATTTTGCAACAGCTCCCAGGCAGGCAGGAGGAGGAGAAGGATTTGAAGAACTAAGATGGAAATTTGTAAGACTGAAAGCTTTTGGGAAAGTACCTAAAGAACCTCTGAGTGATAAAAGCTCACATGAAACAAGCGTATTCATTTGCCGAGCACTTGCTCTGGGCCAAGCATGGAAACAGGCACTAGGAACAGGAAGGAAGATATCCAGCCCCTGCCCTAGGGGAGCTGAATAGTAACAGAAATTAACACGATGAACAGGAATTGTTATTCCAATACTTCATGTACATAAATGTATTTAATCTTCACAAGAACCCTAGATCATGATCAGATAACAGTCACCATCCCCATCAAAGGCAAGGGGAAGAGAAAACTTACCCTCAGTTAAAGGGAGAGCTGGGAACTGAACCCAGGAAGCCTGGCTCCCTAGTCCATGAATTCAACCACTAGGCTCTATGTCTGAGCAAGCGGATTTAGCCAGAAGGAAGCAACTGTACAGCAGTGGGCAGATCAGAGCCCTGGTCAGGAACTGATCTTTGGGGACCTGTCATCAGCTTGTGGTGTGGCTTTGTGTTAAAGGTGGAGGGTGTCCATGTTCTTGGTATCTTGAATAAAGAATTGGGGCCTGGTGCGGTGGCTCATGCTTGTGGTCTCAGAACTTTGGGAGGCCGAGGCTGGTGGATCACCTGAGGTCAGCAGTTCGAGACCAACCTGGCCAACATGGTGAAACACCGTCTTAAAAAAAAAAAAGAAGAAGAAGAATTGGACAAAACACACAAAGCAAGGAAGGAACAAAGGGATTTACTGAGAAAGTGGAGAGTCTGAGGCCTTGCCTTTCCCAGCTTCTGGAGGCTGCCTGCTTTCCATGGCTCATGGCCCCTTCCACCAACTGCAAACCAGCAACGGCTACTAGTTTTTCTCACCATGCATTATTCTGACACTCCTCTTGTGTAGTCAAATCTTCTGCCTCCCTCTTATAAGGACGCTTATGATTATAATTAAGGCTCTCTTGGATAATCTAGGATAATCTCTCAACTCAAAATCCTTAATGCCATCTGCACAGTCCCTACCATGCAAGGTCACATATCCACAGATGCTGGTGGCTCATATGTGGACATCTGTGGGGGTCATATTGCAGCATCCCATAAGCACCTGATTCCTTAAATAGGGAACTTCAAGTTAAATGCTTAGCACAGCATCTAATGGACCAGAGGCCAGTGATACTGCACCCCAACTGGGCGTGAGAATCACTCTGAGAGCTTTTAAAAAATATCAGTGCCAGGGGTTCACCCCTGGAGATTTCAAGGTGGGGGGATCTGTGCCTGGGAATTTTTGTAAGTTCCCTAGAGACTGCTGGGCAGCCAGGGGTGGGGTTGACAGTAATAAGCACTGAATTCATGTCAGCGATTATTCTTATTCCCCACAGCTACTTAGCACCAAACCTCAGAGGCCAGGACTGTTCAATAACTGTCTGTTGAATTGGACTGAACGGAATCACTGCTGGGATGGGCATTTCTCTCTGCTGCACCAGGGCCTGAAGAATGAGGTTCTGTGGGCAGACAGAGGCTCGGGCGTCTGAATCAACCTCACACCCAGAAATGGCTGCCTGTGGGGGCTGGAGTCCTTTCTCCTCCCTGAAGTCCAGTTGAGGGGGCTGACCTGGGCAGAATCTAGTCATCAACGGGCCATTGTTACTGGAACAGAGGGGCTCTGTGCCCATTTAACACTCCTCTCCCTTGCGGAGCTGCTCCCAGCTGAGGGCTGGCTTCTGGAGGGCTGCGAGGCTGGGGAGGGGGCCACGGGGGCCCCAAGGCTACGAAGGAGGAGGACTAGGGGTGGGGGCTGTCAGTCCCTGGTTGGAGAGCAGAAGCAGTTTGGGATACAGGCCAGTCTCTAAATCTGGCAGGCTGCAAGGCCAAGGTGGTGCCACGTGCTACAATGCCAGGAAAATTTCCGGTTAAAGCTGGGAAACCAGGGACCGCCAGTAAAACCCACCAGACCCGTACCAGAGCCAGCGGGGACAGCCTTCCCCATGGGGCAGTCATGCTTGACCTACCTTCTTCCCTTTAAAAAAACAGAAAGGTGAAACCCACATGCTAAATAGCGCCTTTCATTGCCTTTAGAAGAACAGTGTTTTCAGAAAGACTGGGAAGGCTTTATGTTCTGTGGGTCTGGGATTTGAGAGGCAGGGAATTTAACCAGGGCTAGGCATAAATGTCCCTTTGCTCAGCAGACCTTTTCTACATTCAGCACTTTATATTAACAGTGTGAGCAGGATTTTAGGAGGGTGGTGTTAAGGAGCCTAGTGACAATGCCTGACCAGCATCCTCAAGTATCTCAGAGATCCACCATTCAGATGTCAGCGACTAGCAATTCTCATCCATTCGATAAAGCAAATCCCTTGATGGTCTTTGCCAAGGGAGCATGTTGCCTTAAAAATACTCTAGGAGGGTGGGTCTCAAAGTGGGGTCCCCAGACTAGCAGAATCAGCCCCTCCTGGGAACTTGGTGGAAATGCGAATCCTCAGGTCCCACTCCAGACCTAATGACTCAGAGCCTCAGGACAGGGAGCACGTTGTTTCAGCACGCTCTGCAGTTGAGTCTGATGCACACAAATGTTTGAAAATCGCTGGTCGACAGTGACATTTCTCAAACTGTAGGCTGTGCCAACAATTCAGTAGGTTAAGATAAGCTTTTTTTTTTTTTTAAACACAACAGCATTTCGAAGATTAGAAAATATCAGAACGCCTCATGTACCATGACGATAAGCATGAGTTGATAAGCATGAGTTCTTTTTTTTTTTTTGATACAGCGTCTCACTGTGTTGCCGGGGCTGGAGTACAGAGGTGCAGACACTGCAGCCTCGATCCCCCGGGCTCAAGCGATCCTCCTAACGCGGCCTCTCAAAGTGTCTGGGATTACAGGCATGAGCCACCGTGCCTAGCCAAAATATGGGATTCATAAGGCTTTTGTTTCAGTTCCGTGTGTGTGTCTGAGTCTGAGGTTTTATACAAAAAGTTGGAAAGCCACTGTTGTCGAGCTGGAATGGGCTCAGTGAGACTGGCTCCTTTTCTGTAATTTGTCAGAATGGGAGGTTTTGAAGCCCATGCCTGAGAGTTCCCTGTTCCCTCTTTCCCCATCCGACGCAGTCACATACACATCGGACAGAAGGGAAAGCCTGTTTCAGGTCAGACAATCTTTACAACTCTGGGCTGATGGTAAACTCAATTGCGCATTTTCCTTGTGCCCCCGTGCTCCCACTCCCTCCAGGTAGGCCTGCCTATGGAGGTGGCTATCAGCATACAGACCAAATAACTAAACAGTTCCATCTGGGTGGGGGGATTAGTGGTGATTTGCTGCTTTCTTTTCTGTACTTACCCATTGTACTTGAATTTTACGTACTAAGCATCAAGCATTATTGAGAAAATAATATTCTGACTACCTTAAAGAAAAAAATAAAAAAAAAAGAGAAAAAAAATAGTCACTTCCTAAAAAGAATTCAGAACTGAGAGTTCATCTCTGGGTGAAAATGCAGAAAAGGGAAGGTGACGCCCGAAGGGGCTGGGCAACCATGAGCCTAGGGCTGGGGGTGCCTAAAGCACCACCCCTCCCCCATCTGTGCCTGGCCAATCTCCACCCATCCCTTAAGGCTCAGCCCAAACCCCACACATCCCCACAGCCATAACCAATCCCCCAGGGCACTAGTCTAACCCCTCTCCAGCCATCTGTCACCCTCACCTACTTAGAAAGCCCTTTTGTACCTCCAATTCTCACAAGACCCTGGCAGGCAAGCTGGGTCCTCTCCTCCACCCTCTCCCTCATGAGAAACAGAGGTCCAGAGACGTTGAGCAACCCGCCCAAGGCCACCCAGCTGGAGGTGCCAGGCCAGGATGAGAAGGGAGAGCCTCCTATCACATATTCCTCTCCCACACCATTCCTCTCTCTACCTTGCACCATTCCTATCACCTTTCACCTTGTATTAGAGGCAATGTGTATGGCACTGAACAAATATGTAAGGAAAGAAGGAGGAAGGAAGGGAAGGGAAGGAAGCTGTCCCAGGGCCAAGGAGAAACCGGTGTGTTAAGAACCTCCCCTTGGCACTAGGCTCCCAAGGTCAGACATGGGGAGGCATCCTCGGGAGGGTGCAGATGACGTCTAGCTGTGCCTCAAGCACTCCTGGTCTTCGCCCACAGAGCTGTGCTGAACAGGGGCCCCTCGGAGGCCATTTCCAAAGGCTCAGCAGAGAGGAGGCAGAGCGCCGCCCCTCTGGGTACAACAGGAGCCCTGCATTCCCTAGAGGCCAGTTCCTCAGTGCCCTTTAAACACGGGCTGCTCACCAGACAAGCTCCTGTGCCTTGATCTTCTCATCTGCAAACAGGGTATAAGGACAGCGCCCACCACATGGGAGCGCCGTGAGGACTAAATGATGGATGTGTGTGCTTCTAGAACAATGCTTACACATAGTGAAGGCTGGAGAAGGTTGCTCTGATTACTACTTTTGTTATTAAACAAGCTCTGGGGAATAAGGGGTCACCCTTCGAGGAAGGGAGCAGACTGCTGAGTCCATGGTGCTCTCCGGGGAAGTCCGGCAGCACGGGGTTAGGAACCTGGTGACTGGGACCCGACATGTTGGGAATCCAAGCCCAGCTGAAGCACTTTTCTTTTCTGAGGCAGAGTTTCACTCTGTCGCCCAGGCTGGAGTGCAGTGGCACGATCTCGGCTCACCACAACCCCATTTCCCAGGTTCAAGAGATTCTCCTGTCTCAGCCTCCCAAGTAGCTGGATTACAGGCACCTGCCAGCACGCCCAGTTAATTTTTATATTTTTAGTAGAGACAGGGTTTCACCATGTTGGCCAGGCTGGTCTCGAATTCCTGACCTCAAGAGATCCGCCCGCCTTGACCTCCCAAAGTGCTGGGATGACAGGCTTGAGCCACCGCGCCCGGCCCTGAATCAATCTGTACAGTGTGACCGGGCAAGTGAGCAGCCCTGAGCCACTTTGTACAGTGGGACCTCTCCGGGCTCCTTCCTCCTTTGTCACATGGGGACAGCAATGCTCCCTCACAGGGCTGCCATGAAGGTGAAATAGGATGATGCCTGTAGAATGGGTGGCACATGCCCAGCATAGAGGCAGGTTCAGTATGAGGAGGTGGTGGTGCAGTTACTACTGTTGAATGCCTCATAGACTTCCCTTCTCAGCCAGTGGCTCAGAGCCAGCTGGTGGGAGACCTTCTTTAAAAAAAAAAAAAATCATCCTGGCCAACATGGTGAAACCTTGTCTCTACTAAAAACACAAAAATTAACTGGGTGTGGTGGTGCACACCTGTAATCCCAGCTACTCAGGAGGCTAAGGCAGGAGAATCACTTGAATCTGAGAGGCAGGTTGTGGTGAGCTGCGATTGCACCACTGCACTCAAACCTGGGCAACTGAGCAAGACCCTGTCTCAAAACAAACAAACAAACAAGCCCCAGCCTGGGCAACATAGCAAGACCCCATCTCTTAAAAACATTTAAAAATTAGGTGAAGCACACCTGTAGTCCCACCTACTTGGGAGGCTGAGGTGGGAGGATCACTTGAGTCTGGGAGGTCAAGGCTACAGTGAGCTAGGGTTGTACCACTGCATTCCAGCCTGGGTGACAGAGTGAGACCCTGTCTCAAAAAACAATCAAGCTTAGGGGACTTTGAATACACAGTCTGGCTAAGAGGCAGCATAGTTTGGTCAGATCACCCCTGCCATGCCCTGACCCCACAGCCCCAGCTGTGGCTACGGCCTATAAGACAAGAGGGGACAATGTTGAAGGGGCAGCTGGGAGGGCAGGGTTAGCTTGGGGCCTGAGAATGCTAGGCTTGGAAGCTGAGCGGGCAGGCTGGGGCTGGCCTCATTCATACTGTGTGTGTGACTGCTCAGGGCTAGGGGCTGGGACTGTGGGCAGTAGTCCTGCTTGTGGGGGGGCAGCCTCAGCCTCAGCCATGATCATTATCATAATAACAGTCCTCTCGCAGTGCTGGACGCTGCAAGGGGCCCAGTGCTATTTCCAGGTTGTGCCTCGGTTGACTTAATTGTGAAACAGGGCAAGGTTTTGTTTTAAAGCTGGACAATTTAAATGCAGCTGACTCACACACCAAACTAACAATGCTGAGTGTCTCAGTCCAGCATGGGAAAGAGACTGCGCAGAGACTGTTTTGTGCCTTTTCAGCTTTGCACCATGGGCGTGTATTATTGATTTTTTAAAATTTAATAAAACTAAAACCAAGGGAGGGGCGTTAAAAACAAAAAAACACTAAAACCAAAATGAAAGTAGGTTCCAGTTTTCTACCTGTAGAGGTAAAGTTCTTTTAAGTTAGCCTCCTGTCTGGGAAAAGTCATTTTCACAAGTCTTTGAATTTAAGCAGAGGCAGAGAACAAATCCTATCATAGAAAGGAAAACTTGGGGGCAACTGGAAGCAAAACGGCCCCTCCAGTCTAACTTCAAAGCCCGCCTTCTCTGCAAGCACAAAGATAGCTTCCCAGAAATTATTACTGCAGTGATTGGGCCTGGGCCTGAGGAGGGGGAGTTGCTGGTTTGAGTTCTCTCTCTCTCTCCTATAGTGGGGGGAATGGCCACCCCTAAAGCCTGATGAGACTGGGGCTGGGGTGGGCGGACTGTGGCCTCATTAGCATTCCTGGGGGCTTCCCAGAAATCTTTGGGGCAGGGGCTGGAGTTGTACAAACTCCACAGAACTGGGGCTTGGGGTACATTGATGTAGGCATTAAAAGGCATGGGGGGACCCCTAAAGACAGCAGGCTCGCAGACCCGTGTCCCCACAGCACCTGTCCATTGAGAGCAATGGCAGTGTGTTGCATGCTGGGTAATCAGTCACTGCAGTGAGGCCCTTCCAGGGACAGGTACCGCCAGGACCAGGGTGGTGCTGGCATCTGGGTGGAGAAGGAACATTTCCCAAAGCCTGGGGAGGGCCCCTGTGGCTTCAGAAATGCTCCAGGAGCTTTTCTCCTACCCTGGAGGGTCATTTTCCCCAAATCACAGACAGCTGCCGACTGCAGAATTAATCAGAAGTGCAAGCCCAGAATAGAGAACCGAACAGGACTGTGCCAACCACTGTCAGAGGGCAGGCTGGCTCCTCCCTCCTCCGGGAAGAAACGCCCTTTCCCTGCGGAAAGAAGACTTGAGTCTCCGTTACGCCTCTTTCCCACTGAGGGAGCTCAGGCAGCCAGAAAACTTCTCTAAGCCTCAGTGTCCTCACCAGGAAAGCCAGGATAATCATGCTTCCCTTGCGAAGGTGAGAGGGCGTCATTCTGCACAGGGCCCGGCCATTTACCCTCCTCTCCAGCTGCCCTGACTGAGGGCGGCACTGGGAGAGAGCTGTGAGTTGCAGCAGCAGCTGCAAAGGCTGGCATCTGCGCCCACCGACGGGCCAAGGAAGCTGGCACTGGGCCCCTAGCTTGACTCATACTCCTTTTCCAGGTGTGGCCACCAGCACCAGGACAGGCACCCCCTGAGTCCCTGTGTTCCTTCCAGAGAGGAGAGTCAACAGACATTTAAAGAAACCTCTCACCCCAAACAGCCGCATGAGTGGGATTTGCACAGCAAGAGAAGCTGGATGTTCTCCTAAATGGATCTACAGACTTCAGGCTGCTCTGGGGAGTGACCCATACTCTGAGATGAAAACCCCCTGTACTTCCTGTCTGCACTGTATAATTTATCGATCAAATGTTGAGTACATCCCATCTTCTGTGGTTCTCCGGTGGCCTCATTTGTGGCCAGATGGCAGAGTGGCTAAGAGTACATCTGGAGTTGGACAGTCATGGGTTTGAATCCTGGCTGTGTGACCTTGGACAAGTTGCCTAACCTCTCTGGGCCTCCGGGATGGCATCTGTAAAATGAGAGTACCTCGTGCAATCAGATGGATGAGAATAAAGCACTCAGCTCAAAGACGCCTAGTACAGAAGGAGCTGTCAGACACACAGCTGTATTCCCCAGGAAGGCGGGGCCCGCCTGTCAGTCTCTGAATCCCCTTTAGCTCATGGCATAGTGCTGGGCACATAGCTCTGCCAGGCTCCACTTTTGAAAAGGTGATCCCACCCAAACGGCAGGCACCATTCTCGAGGAAAAGCAACTCTAAAAGCTCGACACAGGCTTCTGAGCTGTTCCCCTTCTGCCCAGAATTCCAATCAAGGGCTTGGCATGGAAGCCCTTCTGGAAGCTCTTCATGCCCAACACCACTTCCAGAAGCTTCTGCCTCAGCAGTGTGTATGAGTGGGGCTGGGGCAGGGGCCCTAGGCAGGGAGGGGAGAGGTGGGAGGGTGGGAGACCACAGCTGGGGAGAGGAAGCCAGTGTAGGAAGCTAGGGTGCTGACCTGGCCCTGCTACCTGGGACCTGTGGGTCCCCTTGGGGACTTGGGGCACTGAGGTCATCTGAAGAACCACAGAGGGCAGACAGCAGGTGGGCGGCAGACAGTGAGACTCAGTGATGTCATGTTTTCCCCAAATGACTCAATGGTTTGCCCTGGGCTATGAAGGGTGAGCTGTCTGCTGTGGCCTCCAGGCCCGCCTGGCGTCTCTCCCGTCTCCGCCCTGCCCCAGGGACCCACAGTTGCCACATTCCTGCTCTGCTTCTGGCTGTGGCCCCCGGCCAGGGCTCATCCCCGTGATGCCCCTTCCGTGTCTCTCCAATCTCCACTTTGAGAGAAGACTCAAGCGATAGCAGACCTGGGTGTCATTACTGTCTCTGACTCTCCCTGACTGAGCGACCTTGGGCAAGTTACTCTACCTCTCCGAGCCTCAGTCTCCTCATCTGTGAAATGGAGACAACTGTGAAATTGCTAACAACCTTGCTGGGCTACAGGGGGCTTGGTGAGGATGACTGTGAAGAACCTGGCACGTGGCAGGTGCCTAGTGAATGGAAAGAATGACATTTAAGGGCCTCTATGATCTGACCTCAATTTCCTTTTCTAGCTGCATTAAAACGTATACCTATATAATAATAGCTCACCCTTCTTGATGCTCACTGTGTGCCAGATACTGCTGTGAACAGTTGTATAGAAACACATTTTATTCCCATATCATCCCCATGTGGTGGGTACCAGTAGTGAGAAAACTGAGCACAGAGAAGGTAAGCAACTTGGCCACAGCCACACAGCCAGCACGTGGGGAGCTGGGGTTCCCATGAAAGCAGCCCGGCTCTAGAGTGTGTGTGCACAACCACAACTCCATCCTGCCCGTCCCTCTCTCCTTGTGCATCCTATACATTTCAGTTCAGTCTTACCAGACTCCGCACCAGGCCCTGTCTTCAATCTCAACTTTCCCATCCCCATGCCTTTGCCCAGCTTCCCTCATGCATTGGAATGCCTGCCTCCTCCAGGAAGCCTTCCCCAAGTCTTCCCTCATGTCCACCTTTGTGGGCTCATCACAGTGGGACTCAAAGGTGGCTACTGGGACACCCAGGTCTCCTCTCTTCCAGCCTGAAAGTCCCTCCTGTTATCCCACCATCCTGCAGTGCCAGCATGAGCATAGGCATGCAGTTCCTGGACAGGTGATACCCAAGAACTCAGCATTCTGGGCCCCACTACTTTTGCAAGGACAGACAGCTTGAGGGCTGGAGCTGGGGCCCCAGAACACTTCCACCCACCCCTGGGGAGGCAGCCAGCCAGCAGGGCTTCCTTCTTTCTGCTCAGGAAAACGACTCAGTCATGGGAGGCCTCGTTACTTGGGGATGGGAACTGGACCCTGGAGAGGCTGAACAGACCTCCACTTGCTGGTGGGGTTGAGCAGGGGCCCAGAGTGCAGCCAGCCACCAGCCCAAACAGGGGGATCCAGAGCAGGCAGACAGACAAGTGGCAGGACTGGAGGGGCTTTTGGAAGGGTTTCAGGCCCATCCTCAGGATCCCAGCCCAATATCCATGGAATAACGACCTCAAGAGGCCATGTGCTGGGGTCCCACTCTCCCTGTCCCCTCCATGGCCCACACTGGCCACCCATGAGTCCCACCGCCCTCCCCAGACACGGACCACTCCCTCACAGAAGCATCCTGGACTGAGCCTGCCCCATCCTCCCAGGCAGCAGCCCCCTGCGGGTCCTGTGCCACATCTGTCACTCACTCCTTCCATAATCAGGTAGCGGCACTCACTGCCAAGCTGGGGGCTACAAAGATGAACAAGGCAGACAGCTGTCCTCCCCTTGCAGAAAGCATTGCCTGGTGCAGACCACAGATCACTGAACCAGCAATCATAATACAGCGGGCCAAATGTGGCGAGGGGGACCCGCAGGCAGCCATGGGGAGGGCCACCACCCAGGCTTCCAGGAGAAGGTGACATCCAAGCCAAGGGGAAAAGGGGGAAGGAGGGAATGTCCTTGGCAGCTGGAAGGCTACAGAGACCAGGGTGTGTGTGTCTGGGAAATGAGGACAATTTGGAATGTGGGATACCGAGTCCAGGTGAGGCTAGGGAATAAATATTTGTTGAAAGGTCACAGGACCAGTTATCGCTGGAGGTGGGGTTTTCTGTCTTGTTGGAATGGCCACTAGGGAGGCAGAAGTTCCCGATCTGCCAGCTTCCCCTTGCCAACTGAGACCACACCTGCTGCCATCTATACCCTTCCTGAGACCAGGTCAGGGCACAGGGGAGCGGCATCAGTGGAGCAGGACTTGCAAAAGACCCTGCTGCAGGATCCAAAATGCCCTGCCCAGGGCAGCCAGCAGGTGCCGGCGTCAGACCTGGAGAAGGCCAAGGCGACGCCGACCTTGCCAGAGCTTCCCAGCCAGAACCCAGCGGCACGCGCCAGCCACAGTTTGAAAATGAAGGTCGGTGTGTGCCATTTCTCCTCTCAGTGCAGCCATGGCGGGACAGACGCACACACAGGGGGTACCAAGGCAGGGCTGAGAGTTCAGACTCTGGAGTCTGCCTCAGGGCTCGGGCCCAGCTTTGCCCCTCACCAGCTGTGGCATGTCAGCAACTTATCCAGCCTGTCTGCCTCTGTTTTCCCATCTGTAAAATGGTGGGAATACCGGAGCCACCTCCGGAAATTCCTGGGAGAACTCGGTGAGGGGGCGCCCTTTAGGTGCTCAGGGCAGGGCTGGGCATACCAGCAGCTCTTACCATTATTGTTTCCCGTGCACACTACCCCCTGCATCTACACCAGATGCAAAAGAAGGAACAAAAGTGAAAGAGAAATGCATGTCTCAGGGTGAAAAGAAGGCAGGTGCCTGACCTGTGAGGTCACGGCCAACTCTTCACCCTCTGGTGGGTGACCCTGAGTCGTGACTCGCAGGTTCCAGGTTTCTATTCTCGGGGCCTCTTCAGACACATCTGTCCTCAACCCTGCAGGATGGGCCCTCAGCTTCTCTCCATGTCCCTGACAAGCCCCTGGAAGTCTCCAGAGGAAAGCCAGGCACCTGTGGCCCTTCCCTGTGGCTGGAGTTGGGAAATTCTTGCTGAAAATCAGCGTAGTCAGTGTGGGGAAGGGGGTGGCCCAGTGTGTTTTCAAAATATTTCCTCAGATAGCACTGTTTGGCTCAGACACTTTAGCACTTTCCAGAATCCTGCAGATGGCGAGGCAGCTGGAGAGGAAGGGAGGAGAGGAGGGGGAAGCGGGTAAGTGGGGGCAGGGAGGAGACACCCAGGGCTAAATCTCAGGTAGCTGCGTGGGCTGGGGCTGGCACAGGGGCAGGCGGGCATCGGCGTGGCATGTGTGAACAAGAACAGCACACACACAACAGAAAGCCGATCAACCTGCAGACATACTCTGCAGATGGCTAAGCTGTGGAGCCGTTTTACGAATCAGAACTTTCCTCAGAAGCCCGATACATAGAATAGGGACAGGCAGACGTGCAGTGCAGCCCACTAGGCCTTCCCCACCAAGGCTGCAAGAGCAGGGCTCACCCCACAACCACCGTCTCCAGAAGCTTGGCAGCAGCAGGACAAAGTAGCAGGACCCAGAACCTTCCAGCAGTGTCCCACTCCCTAGATCCCAGAGGCTTCGGGGTCTGTGGACTCAGCTCAGCACAGCCAGAGAACTAGAAGGGCCCTCAGCCCTCCCTGGCTGCAAGGTGGGGGCCCTCCACTGCCAAGCCCTGGTTCTCCCCCTTCTCACCGGGTGCTTGATTTTAAAGGTGGTCACCAAATAAACTGAAGTTATTAAGAGATGGAAAATGTGCTTCCTATTCCAGAGAATTAGTCACTCAGAATAACGCTTGAGATTCTGGAAATCATTGGCGTGACTTTATCCCACCACTCCTGAGCTGAGGGGACTCCAGTCCACAGCAAAAAAACCTGACATTTTTGTCCAGGTAGCCTACAAAGTAAATGAATGTATGAGGGTTTGCTCACAAGTAGGCCCCACCTTGGAGAGACATAACGGGAAAATCAGCTTTGGTCTATTCACCCTAAAGCAATGGTGAAGAAGCAAAGCTTCTCAGATGCCACAAAACTGGAGAAAATCCCCATCATTCTGCCCCACCAAAGTTAAACTCACCAACCAACCAAGAGGTCACCGACTGCTTGCTGGGCAGGGCCTGGGCTTGGGACTGACTCAGGGGGAGCGGGGCTGAGCTGGGACCCCTGGCTGTCTTCTTTTCCACATACATGCTCTTCCTGTGCCCAGCCACCAGAGTCCCTGCAGCATATGGACTGGCCAGTGGAAGGTGTGTTCCCTGCCTTTTGAGGCTCTCAAAGTCAAGGAGGAGGGGCTGGGCGGTGAGGGGGCAGGTGTAACCACAGAGGCCAAATCAGAACATCCCCGGTTGGCCTCTGAGGTGGTTGTTTACTTGCGGCATTCAGGAGAGGCCGAGCTGGGAACTGGCTTGTTTATTTTCCACACTTTTCCTCCAAATCCTTTTCATAGAGTCCTCTGGAACCTCAGTGATAAATTTCCCAGGGCCCAGGGAAGCCACAGTCCCTTCACACACAGCCATCTTTGTGAGGAGGTGGCGGGGGTGGGGTGTTGGGCGAATCAAGAGGAAGGAGGGCGGCTGGAGACAAGAAAGCCACCAGTGGTCAGGGGCTCCTGGGGCCACCCCAGCCCTCCACGCTGGTGGCGGCCCAGGAGCCACACAGCCCGATTTGGGGCAATGGAGACAGAGGGCTGAAGCGTGTCCACCAGCAAGCACAGAACAGACCTTCCAGGCCTGCCAGGGCCACCCCAAACCCCGCTGCGGAGTCCATGCACTCGGAGTGGGACTAGCAGCGTTCTGCCATCACTTTAGGGCTCAGAGAAGAAAAGGCGACAAATATCGTTTCTGTTTAAGGAATGAAAAGGAGAAGTGTCTCCTCTCTGGAAGCATGACTTCACAAAAGCCAGAGACTCTGTGAGTGTTCCCTTGCAGCAAAGACCCTACCTGAACTGCTGCCCTAGGAGTTCCCAGCAGAAGCGTTCAGAGCCCCTCCCAGAGCTTCACCCAGCATCTGACCACATTCCCCTGAACCTCCCATGTCTCAGGCACTGGCATGGAACCAGGGGTACAAAGATGGACAGCCCCGGCCCCTGCAGTGGGGTGGCTTCTCCCCACATCCAGTCCCCCAGCTTCCATCCTGGTCAGCGTGTCCCCTCGGCAGTGGATGGCGAGAGGGTTCCAGCTTCTTTGCAGCTTAGCACTGGGAAGACTCTCAGAACTCACCCAGGTGGGCTTCCCATGGAAGGTGGACAGGGACCAGCTGGGCAGTGCTCAGCCAATGCTCCTTGCGTCTTTTGAAGGGTGCCAGCCTTTCCCATTCTATGGACAGCTGTATTGGGACTCTCAGGGCAGAGATGAGTGTGGGTGGAGCAGTGAGGACCCTGCCCCAGCAGGGGTAACCGGTCTCAGCTCTTGGGAGGCAGGGATAGAGAATACCACCCCAACTGAAAACACAGCTGCCCCCGGCCTTTGCAGCTCCCTGGCTTCGTGACCTTGGACATCCACTGCACCTCTCTGAGCCTCATGTCCTCATCTGTAAATAGGGCCAATGGAGAACTGCTGTCTGCCCATGGGGCGTGGGTGTAAAAGTAAGAGCTGAGGACCAGATGGGTGTGTGGTTATCACCTTCCCTGGCTGCCCCGGCTCTGCCCCATCCTTCTCTCCAGTGGACTAGGAGCTGGTGAGGAGTTCAGCTCTCCAGAGCATGTGGCGGGGTGGGAAGGGCAGCTGCGACATGGGCCCTTATGTTCACTACGTAAATGACAATAGGAGGTGTTAGGTAAGGGCTGATCTCCCCAGGTAATAGATAACCCTGAAGAGGACCAAAAAGGGGGAAAAGATACAGTAACTCATTAGAGGATGTTTGGTCTACCTGGCCATTTCTTCCCTCTTCAAGGTATGGTCACAAGTGGCAGCTTTGTCCCAGCTTCTCAGATAAGCAGTGAGTCATCTCTCCCTGTGTCCCCCTCCAAATCTCCGTAGTTTCCTGACTCCAGAGCCACACAGAAGGCTCCAGCAGCCTGGTACCACCCAGCCTTTGATTCCCACAGCCTAAGGTATAATCCAGGCTCGGCAGAGCGTGTGGAAAAACAGGAATGCGAGCAGAGGCCCTGGGACCACGTTAGTAAGAAGCTTCAGTGCTGTTTCCTTGTTGCCATGGAGAACCAATAAGGACCTTGCAGACAGCCTGGCATGGTGGAGACAGGGTGGGTTCCGGAGTCAGACGATCCAAGCTCAAATACTGGCTTTGCAATTGCAACAAAAACAAAAATTGACAAATGGGACCTAATTAAAGAGCTTCTACATAGCAAAAGAAACTATCAACAGTAAACAGACAACCTACAGAAGAGGAGAAAATATTTGCAAACTATGCATCCAACAAAAGTCTAATGTCCAGAATCTATAAGGAACTTGAACAAGTTAACAAGCAATAAACAATCCCATTAAAAAGTGGGCAAAGGTCCAGGTGTGGTGGCTCACACCTGTAATCCCAGCACTTTGGGAGGCTGAGGCGGGCGGATCAGGAGATCGAGACCATCCTGGCCAACATGGTGAAACCCTGTCTCTATTAAAATATTTTAAAAAAAAAGTTAGCCGGGCGTGGTGGTGTGTGCCTGTAATCCCAGATACTCAGAAGGCTGAGGCAGGGGAATCGCTTGAACCCGAGAGGCGGAGGCTACAGTGAGCCGAGATCACACCACTGCACTCCAGCCTGGTGACAGAGCAAGACCCTGTCTCAAAAAAAAAAAGAGAAGAGAGAAGAGAAGAGAAGAGAAGAGAAGAGAAGAGAAGGGAAGAGAAGAGAAGAGAGAAGTGCTTATATACTATTGGTGGGAATGGAAATTAGTTCAGCCATTGTGGAAAGCAGTTTGGCGATTTCTCAAATAACTCAAAGCAGGATTACCATTCCACCAAGCTATCCCATTATTAGGTACATACCCAAAATAATATAAATTGCTCTACCATAAAGACACATGCACACATGTTTATCATAGCACTGGTCACAATAGCAAAAACATGAAATCAACCTAAATGCCCATCAACGGTAGACTAGATAAAGAAAATGTGGTAGATACACAATATGAAATACTATGCAGCCACAAAAAGAATAAGATCATGTCCTTTGCAGCAACATGGATGGAGTTGGAGGCTATTGTCCTGAGCAAACTAACACAGGAACAGAAAACCAAATGCTGCATGTTCTCACTTAGAAGTGGGAGCTAAACATTGAGTACATCTAAACACAAAGAAGGGAACCACGGACACCAGGGCCTACTTGAGGGTGGAGGGAGGGAGGAGGGTGAAGATAAAAAACTACCTATCATGGGCCTGTGTGGTGGCTCAGGCCTGTAATCCCAGCACTTTGGGAGGCTGAGGGAGGCAAATTGCTTGAGCTCAGGAATTTGAGACCAGCCTGGGCAACATGGTGAAACCCCATCTCTACAAAAAATATTTTAAAAATTAGCCAGGCATGGTGATGCCAGCCACTTGGGAGGCTGGGGCAGGAGGATCACCTGAGCCTGGGAGGTCGAGGCTTTGTTGAGTGGCAGTGATTGTGCCATTGCACTCCTGCCTGAGCAATAAAGACCCTGTCTCAAAACAAACACAAACAAAAGAAAACAAAACCAAACCAAACAACTATCTATTGGGTACTATGCTTATTATCTGGGTGATGAAATAATCTGTACACCAATCCCCCATGACATGCAATTTACCTATGTAACAAACCTGCATATGTACCCCTGAACCTAACATCAAGTTAAAAAAAAAACATGGCTGGGCATGGTGGCTCATGCCTGTAATCCCAGCACTTTGGGAGGCCAATGTTGGGTGGATCAGAAAGTGAAGAGATTAAGATTATCCTGGCCAACATGGTGAAACCTCGTCTCTACTAAAAATACAAAAATTAGCTGGGCTTGGTGGTGCAAGCTTGTAGTCCCAGCTACTCAGGAAGCTGAGGCAGAAAAATCACTTGAACCTGGTAGGCGGAGGTTGCAGTGAGCAGAGATCCTGCCACTGCAGCTTGGCGACAGAGTGAGACTCTGTCTAAACACACACACACACGCGCGCGTGCACGCACACACACACACAAATACACAAATATTGGCTTTGTCTCTTACTAGCTGTATGATGTTGAAAAAGTTACGTAACTTTTCTGATCCTCAGTTTGCAAAATGGAGATGAAATGCTAACCTCATAGGGATGTAATGATTTATTTAAGTAATGTATACAGAGCTCTCGATTCAGAGGGCATAAGGAAAGTGGAAAGGTGATATGGGGAAGGAACTGGTTGCAAGGTTTCACCTGAAATTGGGGGTAGCCAAGCCCAGATCCCCTCCTCTTTCATCTGAGGCCACAGTCCTTGGTGCTACTACCCACATGCCTTGCTAATTTCAGCATTTATAAGTTTGAAATGCACACTGAACCTAGTCAGAGCTCTTCACAAGGCGGCAGGGGTGGAGAACATTTCTTTTCAATGACACGCCCAGGCCACCCCCACATCTTCGTGCACTCTCAATCCCAAGACTACTGGCAATCCAGTTCCAGGAAACATGGATGTTTCTGCTCCTCTGAAAAACTCATGCAAGCTGGCACAGAAGAACCCACAGCAATACTCGGTACAGGGACTGTGACCACCCCTCCACCTGCTGCCACCACAGAGCCAAGCCACTGCTGCAGGACACAGCTGCTAGACCCTTCATGAGATCCATCTCCAGCCAGGCCATCAGGAGCCAGGAGGAAAAGCAGCTTCCCCCAAATTCTACATGTTCCCATGTTCCTCATGCCCCCAGCACATGCCCAGCAGCCTGGCCCGTCTGTTTCTCCACTTACCCACCCCTCTCCCCTGCAGTCAGGAGATAGGAGTATTGATGGATATAAAGTTATTCTTCAATGGAGATCCCACAGAATCTGCCAAATAGCCTGCCATCTACCAAAACCCACATCAACCTCATCTTAGCCAAATACAGAAATGAAAGTTTTCCTGCTGCCCTCTTAGTGGGGCAGAGGCCAATAATGAGCTCAAGTCCCCCAAGGTCAGCCCACAGGACACAGCGGAACACACACTGCCTGGGCCACTGGCCCAAACAGATCAGGCAGGGCTCCAAGGAGCTACTCAGGCCCCCTCCTCTGCTGGAAGACCAAGTCCAACCCAGCAGAGGCCCACTGGGCTTGCCTCACAGTGAGTCCATAATGAATGTCAATTACCGGTGTCATTTTCATCAAGCAAGTGCTGACTGAGTGCCCACTGTGCCAGGCACTATGCTAGGCCCAGCAAAATCCCTGGTACATTTTGGGGCCCAGGAACACCACGCATCAGAAACCAAATGCAAGTTCAGGTGCAAGGAAAATAATTAAGGCTTCAGGCCTGCCCTGGCTTCTCCGTAACCTTTTAGGCTTAAATCCGCCCACCTCCCCTTCCCCTGTCCACACCCGGGGCTGGAATCTCCTCACTCAGTTCCCCTGGAAGTCCCGGAGGTAGCACATCCGCTGGGGGGAAGGGTAGGGACCCTTATTCCCTGGAAGACTGTCACGGCTACCATCCTGCTCTCTAGCGCAGCAACGGCCTGCCAGCCTCTTCCCCTCTGCTCACAGACCCTGGCACGCCGGCTCCGAGTTTATGAATCACTCCCTCCTCTCTCCGGGCCTCCCCTCCGGAAGGGCTTCGCACACCCAGACACATCACCCAGACACCGAGTTTCCACACCAAATCCGTTCCTGCTGAACCCTGAGAACTGACTGCAACGTCTGCTCCCCCCACCCTTGGTCTCGAGGTTCTGGCCACGAGTTATCAAAGCCCAGGCAGCCTCTCTCCGGCCCGCTGCGCTTTGGGGGCTCCCTCTCCCTGGGGGCTGCGGGGGCAGCAGACAAAGGCCGTGGATGTGCTAGAGCGGTGTGAGGACGTGCCTGGTGTGGAGGCCAAATCTCCCAGTGCCCCAAGGAATGTGCATTTCGGTGTGTGGCACGTGCTGGCCGGTGTGGGTGTGCGCAGACCGGCCTGCGCGGTGTACCGGGCATGAGTGACGATGAGCTGTGTGTACCTGGCAGGTGTGATCCGGGTGCAGCGGTTTGTGGGCGCCTGCCTGGGCTTTTCCCCGAGCTGGGAACTCCCCCCCCACCCTCCGCTTCTTCCCCTTCTCCCTCCAAAGTTTGGCGCGCCAGTCCGGACGCGGAAGGCGGACGGGGGGCTCCCGGCTGTGCGGCCTCCCCCGGCCCGGGCTGCAGTTCCGGGACGCCGGCGCCCCACTTACCCCGGCAGCCGAGGCTCCTCCGGCGCTGGCGGCCCCGACCCTCTTCGGCTGGGGTCCGGCGCGGGCAGCATCCGCTCTCAACTTCGCCTTCCTCTTGGAAGATCCCGGCAGAAGCGGCTCCGCGGCCCCAGCGCCCGCGCGGCCCGGGCTATGCGCCCTACCCGGGGCGAGCAGGAGGGATGGAGGCGCGGCCGGGCCGGTCAGCACGCGGGAAGGGAAGCGGCGCCAGGCGGGCGCCGTCCTGCGCAGCAAGCGGGCTAGCGGTGCTGCCTGGCGCCCTCCCCGCTCTGGCCCGAGCCGGCGAGCGGCAGTGGATTCCTGAACCGCGTCCAAGGCGCCCGGGAGCCCTCCTCCTCCTCTTCTTCACCCCACCCAGCTCCCACCCCTGCGCGCCCGGCAACTTGGGAACGGTTGGCGAAGTTGCCGCTGCTCGGGCTACGCGCCGGCCGGGCCTTTGCGGGAGGAAGGAGAGGAGAAGGAGGAGCCGACGGGAGAGGAGGAGAGGGAGGGGAGGCGCCCCCAGGGGGCCGCTCTCTCCAGGACCCCTCTACGGGCCTTTGTTCCGGGCGCTGCCCCTCCGCCCTCCAGTCCCTGGGGACTCTCTTGGGGCCGCTCAGGTACCCACACTCTCCCGGCGAGGCTGGTGGGTGGAGGCTACGTAGGGACCCCCGAGGCTTCATGCCGGAGTCCCCGGGCCGTGACCGCCCCCTACCCCCACTCTTGCCAGGGAGACCCCCCCTGGCTGCACCGGTTCGCCGTCATCTCTGCCCAGAGAGAATCTTCTTGCTCTCGCCTGGGGCAAGAAGACTGGAGGACGGTCCCCCCTTTCCCAAAGAGCACAGCGCCGTCTCCCTGGGCGGCAGCAGGTCCCCCACCCACCCTTGCGCGCTTTCGTGCACCGAGGGCCGGTCCAGGGCTCCCCGAATGGAAGAGCCGAGAAGCGGGAGGGACAGAAGGTCTTTCTGGCCCTCCAGGGCTGCCTGGCATTATCTTCGGACTCTCCCAGGCAGCTGGGTCTCCGGCTGGGCTGCCAGGCGAGTGAGGTCCTGGTCGCCTCCCGCGCATGGCGTGGTTGGTTGGGCAGCGCTGGCTCCGGGGTGCAAAGGCCAGCTTCTCGAGGGACGAGGTCAAGGGCTCATAACTGGAACACAAACCGCACCTCCCCGTTCCTTGTCCGAATCCTGGTGATGGCCCTGTCTCCGAAAACGCAAGAACGTCTTGGATTCCACTTGCTGGGCTTTCCTCCTGGGACTTCCAGTACTTAACGTCATGAGCTATTTCAGGCCTAAGACAGCAGTCTTGACATTTAATGGGATAGTATAGAGTTTAGACAATAAGTTATTTCCTGTACAGGAGAAGCAGGAAGATCCAAAAAAGCTAAAACCTGAACGTCTACACTCAGCCGCCCTCTGCCATTCTCAGCTTTTACAGAGGGGCAGCCAACAAGAGAACCAGATAGAACGGATCCTGACCCACGCCTTCCCAGGAGCCGGCCTCTCAGTGGGTGGGAGTCAAAGGTCCCAGTTCATCCTCTAGGTCCAGACCAGATAAAGCTTCCACCAAGGCTGCTGGGGGGAGGGGGAGAGCGGGGGGCCTGGATGAAGCACTCCAGACCCTCCTGTGAGACCTAAGAGTCTCTTGTAGCAGAAAAACCTGATTGGGTGCTTTGGTCCTATCACTAACAGTTCTGTGACCTGCCCTAGGGATCCAGAGGTTTGCTGAGAATTCAGAGCCCAGCTGACCTCGGAGTCCCTGTCTGCATCTTCAGCAGCCCTGGCTGCCCTTGCCCCCACCCCACCCCACCGCACCCCACCCCACCCTACCGCACCCCACCCCACCCCACCGGTGGGCTCTGTCTTGGAATCAGTCTGCCTGCTCTCCAACAGCTTTTCAGCCCTCTTCTGTCTCAGATGGGAAGGCTCCATTTTGGCCTCACAAGTCTGTCAAGAAGCCACATTTTACCTGCCCCTGCTGGCCTTATAAGGGGCCTTCCTGCTGGGACATTTGGAGTCTTGGATTTTATTGCAGGAACTTTGTAATGCACCTGAGGGATACAAAGGCCAAATGCCAGAACAGTGTCACCATCGTATTAAGGAGAAAGGGGCTGCGCCGCTGTTGCGGGGTGGAGAGGAAAAATTCCTGTTTTCACCCAGCCCTTGTTGAGCACATGTTGGATACCGGGTCCATAGGGGGAAACAAGCCTTAGTCCCACTCTCTGTCTAGAGAAGACACACATATTTCTAAGCAAATACTTGTTCATCCTGGGATGATGCTTAAAGGCCCCCTGAGAGGGGCTTACAGCCCATTGACCACACAGGCATATTAACCAATCACAATGTGTGGATTTCGGCCAGGCACAGTGGCTCGCACCTGCAATCCCAGCACTTTGGGAGGCTGAGGTGGGCGGATCACTTGAGGCCAAGAGTTTGAGACCAGCCTGGGCAACATGGCGAAAACCCATCTGTACAAAAAATATGACGATTAGCCGGGCATGGTGGGGTGCACCTGAGGATTGCTTGAGCCTGTGAGACAGAGGTTGCAGCGAACCAAGATCATGCCACTGCACTCCAGCCTGGGTGACAGAGCCAGACCCTGACTCAGAAATAAACAAACAAATAAATAAAAACAATGTGTGGGCTTTATATATTGATTTAAACAAACTGTATTTTTAAAAGATTCATAAAAGAATTTGATGAAACATGAATGTTGATGGCATATTTCGAGATTTAAGAAACCGATTAAATTGTATAGATGGGATAATGATGTTGTGGTTCTGCTTTTGTGAAAAGGAGTCTTTATCATCTAGAGTTATGTCTGGAAATACAGGTAAAATGATGTGTAGAATTCTCTTTCAAATACTCTGAGGAGAGGGAAGGCATGGGTGGGAGTGGGTGGAAGTGTGGATGAAACCTGTGCCTCGTAGTGATCACTGTTGAAGCTGTGATGGGTACGCTGGGCTCATTAGACTATTCCTTCTCATTTTTTACATGTTTAAAAATTTATTTGCTGGGCATGGTGGCTCATGCCTATAATCCCAGCACTTTGGGAGACTGAGGAGGGTGGATCACCTGAGGTCAGGAGTCTGAGACCAGCCTGGCCAATATGGTAAAACTCCATCTCTACTAAAAATACAAAATTAGCCAGGTGTGGTGGCACATGCCTGTAATCCCAGCTACTTGGGAGTCTGGGGCAGGAGAATTGCTTGAACCCGGGAGGCGGAAGTTGCAGTGAGCCGAGATCGTGCCACTGCACTCCAGCTAGGGAGACAGAGTGAGACTCTGTCTCAAAAAAAAAACAAAACTCTTCAGCTGGATGCAGTCGCTCACATCTGTAACCCCAGTACTTTGGGAGGCTAAGGCAAGAGGATCGCTTGAGCTCAAGGGTTCAAGACCACCTGGGAAACATGGTGAAATCCTATCTCTACAAAAATTAGAAAAAATTAGCTGGGCATGCTGGCATGTGCCTGTAGTTTCAGCTACTCAGGAGGCTGAGGTGGGAGAATTGCTTGGGCTCAGGAGGTCCAGGCTGCAGGGAGCCGAGATTGTGCCACTGCACTCCCAGCATAGGCAATGTCAGGTACATCACTTGTGTAAAGAGACTACCAGGCAGGCTTTGTCCAGACAACAAAGATGTTTATTTCGTGCTTGGGTGCAAGTGGGCCAAGTCCAAAAAAGGAGTTAGGCAAAGGGGGTAGGAAAGGGGACTGGTTATACAGACTGGAGCAAATTATCAGTTAAAGGTGGTAATTTATCTTGGGGAGGGGAAGGGCGTCATGGGATGCATGATTACAAGGGTAGAGGTTATTTATTACAAACAAGCATGATCATAAGGGTGGGGGGTATCAGTTGCAAGCAGAGGGGAAGATGCCATAAATTACATATTTACAGGGGTGGGGTCTTTGAGAAACTCAGTGTCCAGGAGGAAATTTTTGCAAGGCTGAGCAGGAACAGTGGTTACAGGTTGTAGGGAGAGAGCAATTAGTTGAGGCAGGAACAAGTTGTTTCACTTCTTTCTGTGGCCACCTGGTTACTCGTGGTTACTTCAGACTTCCTGGCTCTTGGGGACCATCCAGAGGTGTACGTGCGGGTCACCAAAGCTGTAATGGCCAGGCTTGGACTTGGAGGCCTGACAGGCAGCAGAGTGAGACTATCTCAAAAAAAAAAAATTCTTAACAAAAAGTTAAATCAAAGGCTTCCTGTTTCTGCTGATACTTGGTGTCAACCAGATGAAGAGGGGCATGCGTGCAGACACCGTTCTCTTCTAGGAGGAGCCGATGCAGGCACAGAGTTGACAGGAGAGGAGAGCAGTCGACTGCAGAGTTGCGTGTGGCCAGGAAAGAGACCAGAGAGTTAGGCTTCACTGCCCCAAGGACTTTAAACAATCTTTTAAAAGCAGTGGGGCCGGTCGGGTGCTGTGGCTTACGCTGGGAATCCCAGCACTTTGGGAGACTGAAGCAGGACTGCTTGAGCCCAGGACTTCAGAACTAGCCTATACAACATAGCAGGACTCCGTCTCTTTTAAAAAAAAAGAAAGAAAGAAAGAGAAAGGAAAAAAGAAAAAGAAATAATG